>OY726518.1:132181196-132461379 GCA_963383655.1 Bathymodiolus septemdierum
TATAGCAAAATATTGCTCTCTTGACATTAAACAACACTCAATCAAGCTATATAGTAAAATATTTCTCACTTGAAATTAAGCAACACTCAATCAAGCTATATAGCAAAATATTGCTCTCTTGACATTAAGCATCACTCAATCAAGCTATATAGCAAACTATTGCTCACTTGACCTTAAGCAACACTCATTCAAGCTATATAGCAAAATATTGCTCTCTTGACATTAAACAACACTCAATCAAGCTATATAGTAAAATATTTCTCACTTGACATTAAGCAACACTCATTCAAGCTATATAGCAAAATATTGCTCTCTTGACATTAAGTAACACTCAATCAAGCTATATAGTAAAATATTGCTCACATGACATTAAGCAACACTCAATCAAGCTATATAGCAAAATAATGCTTACTTGACATTAAGCAACACTCAATCAAGCTATATAGCAAACTATTGCTCACTTGACATTAAACAACACTCAATCAAGCTATAAAGCAAAATATTGCTCACATGACATTAATCAATGATCAATCAAGCTATATATCAAAATATTGTTCACTTGACATTAAACAACACTCAATCAAGCTACATAGCAAAATATTGCTCACTTGACATTAAACAACACTCAGTCAAGCTACATAGCAAAATATTGCTCACTTGACATTAAGCAACACTCAATCAAGCTATATAGCAAAATATTGCTCACTTGACATTAAACAACACTCAATCAAGCTATATAGCAAAATATTGCTCACAACATTAAACAACTCAATCAAGCTATATAGCAAAATATTGCTCACGACATTAAACAACTCAATCAAGCTATATAGCAAAATATTGCTCACATGTCATTAAGCAACACTCAATCAAGCTATATAGCAAAATAATGCTCACTTCACATTAAACAACACTCAATCAAGCTATATAGCAAAATATTGCTCACATGACATTAATCAATGCTCAATCAAGCTATATAGGAAAATATTGCTCACTTGACATTAAACAACACTCAATCAAGCTATATAGCAAAATATTGCTCATGACATTAAGCAACACTCAATCAAGCTATATAGCAAAATATTGCTCATGACATTAAACAACTCAATCAAGCTATATAGCAAAATATTGCTCACATGTCATTAAGCAACACTCAATCAAGCTATATAGCAAAATAATGCTCACTTCACATTAAACAATACTCAATCAAGCTATATAGCAAAATATTGCTCACATGACATTAATCAATGCTCAATCAAGCTATATAGGAAAATATTGCTCACTTGACATTAAACAACACTCAATCAAGCTATATAGCAAAATATTGCTCATGACATTAAGCAACACTCAATCAAGCTATATAGTAAAATATTGCTCACATGACATTAAGCAACACTCAATCATACTATATAGCAACATATTGCTCACTTGACATTAAACAACACTCAATCAAGCTATATAGCAAAACATTGCTCTCTTGACATTAAACAACACTCAATCAAGCTATATAGCAAAATATTGCTCATGACATTAAGCAACACTCAATCAAGCTATATAGTAAAATATTGCTCACATGACATTAAGCAACACTCAATCATACTATATAGCAACATATTGCTCACTTGACATTAAACAACACTCAATCAAGCTACATAGCAAAATATTGCTCACTTGACATTAAACAACACTCAGTCAAGCTATATAGTAAAATATTGCTCTCTTGACATTAAACAACACTCAGTCAAGATATATAGTAAAATATTGCTCTCTTGACATTAAGCAACACTCAATCAGGCTTTATAGTAAAATATTGCTCTCTTGATATTAAGCAACACTCAATCAAGCTATATAACAAAATATTGCTCACTTGGCATTAAACAACACTCAATCAAGCTATATAGCAAAATATTGCTCACTTGACATTAAACAACTCAATCAGGCTATATAGCAAAATATTGCTCACTTGACATTAAACAACTCAATCAAGCTATATAGTAAAATATTGCTCACTTGACATTAAACAACTCAATCAAGCTATATAGCAAAATATTACCCTCTTGACATTAAACAACTCAATCAAGCTATATAGCAAAATATTGCTCTCTTGACATTAATTAACACTCAATCAAGCTATACAGTAAAATATTGCTCTCTTGACATTAAACAACACTCAATCAAGCTATATAGTAAAATATTGCTCATGACATTAAGCAACACTCAATCAAGCTATATAGTAAAATATTGCTCATGACATTAAGCAACACTCAATCAAGCTATATAGCAAAATATTGCTCTCTTGACATTAAACAACACTCAATACAGCTTTGTAGTGAAATATAGTTCACTTGACCTTAAGCGACAATCATTCACTCTCTCATTCTTAAAGTGACTAGTTTAATCTTCAGCATATTTGTATTACAATTCAACTACAAACCAAAGATATTTATGTGTCAATAGTTTATTTTTTTAACTGCATCGGTGGCGTAATGGTTAGCGTGCTCACCTCGAGTCCGGTAGATCATGGATTCGAGCCCCGGTCGGGTCAAACCAAAGACTATTATATTAGTATTTATTACTTCTTTGCTAAGTACGCAGCATTAAGGAGAAAGAGCAAAGACTGGTCAGCTCGGAATCAGAATAATTTGTCCAAGTGGAGCGTCATGTCTACTTGTAGACTGTTTTTTCAGTGGGATAGCGCTATAAAAATCCAACTCAGCATGTTGGTCTAGAACAAAGCGGACCTCATCATCATCTCTTTGAAAATTAACTTGTTCTTGCCATGATATAGCTGAAAAATTACTGAATTAGCATTAAACAACAATCACTCACTCACTCTTGGTTGAAGTCAAAGACCAATTGAGCAATTGCTATCACTATCAGGTAACATCTGTAATTAGGTTTCAAAATTTTAATCTTCTTGCTGATATTCATATTTATTAACATTAAACATGATTTTGACAAAGCTTCATATCAAAATGCAGGAATAGTTGAAATATCCTTAAACTGCCGAAAACTACAGGAATGACTTGAAACTTTAATTGTGTATTAATTAACAGAAATTAAAAACTGTGTAGTAATTAATAGAAATTAAAATGTGTAGTAATTAACAGAAATTAAAATGTGTAGTAATTAACAGAAATTAAAAACTGTGTAGTAATTAATAGAAATTGAAATGTGTAGTAATTAATAGAAATTGAAATGTGTAGTAATTAACAGAAATTAAAATGTGTAGTAATTAACAGAAATTAAAATGTGTAGTAATTAACAGAAATTAAAAACTGTGTAGTAATTAACAGAAATTAAAATGTGTAGTAATTAACAGAAATTAAAATGTGTAGTAATTAACAGAAATTAAAATGTGTTGTAATTAACAGAAATTAAAATGTGTAGTAATTAATAGAAATTAAAAACTGTGTAGTAATTAACAGAAATTAAAATGTGTAGTAATTAACAGAAATTAAAATGTGTAGTAATTAACAGAAATTAAAATGCGTAGTAATTAACAGAAATTAAAATGTGTAGTAATTAACAGAAATTAAAAACTGTGTAGTAATTAATAGAAATTGAAATGTGTAGTAATTAATAGAAATTGAAATGTGTAGTAATTAACAGAAATTAAAATGTGTAGTAATTAACAGAAATTAAAATGTGTAGTAATTAACAGAAATTAAAAACTGTGTAGTAATTAACAGAAATTAAAATGTGTAGTAATTAACAGAAATTAAAATGTGTAGTAATTAACAGAAATTAAAATGTGTAGTAATTAACAGAAATTAAAAACTGTTCTTGTATAATTTGTACCATATTTACATCTCTACACCTGTTCTTGTATATTTTGTACCATATTTACATCTCCACACCTGTTCTCATATAAATTGTACCATATTTACATCTCCACACCTGTTCTCATATAAATTGTATCATATTTACATCTCTACACCTGTTCTTGTATAATTTGTACCATATTTACATCTCCACACCTGTTCTCGTATAAATTGTACCATATTTACATCTCTACACCTGTTCTTGTATAATTTGTGTCATATTTACATCTCCACACCTGTTCTTGTATAATTTGTGTCATATTTACATCTCCACACGTGTTCTCGTATAAATTGTACCATATTGACATCTCTAGACCTGTTCTCGTATAAATTGTACCATATTCACATCTCCACACCTGTTCTCGTATAAATTGTATCATATTGACATCTCTAGACCTGTTCTCGTATAATGTGTACCATATTGACATCTCTAGACCTGTTCTCATATAAATTGTACCATATTTACATCTCCACACCTGTTCTTGTATAAATTGTACCATATTTACATCTCCACACCTGTTCTCATATAAATTGTATCATATTTACATCTCTACACCTGTTCTTGTATAATTTGTACCATATTTACATCTCCACACCTGTTCTCGTATAAATTGTACCATATTTACATCTCTACACCTGTTCTTGTATAATTTGTGTCATATTTACATCTCCACACCTGTTCTTGTATAATTTGTGTCATATTTACATCTCCACACGTGTTCTCGTATAAATTGTACCATATTGACATCTCTAGACCTGTTCTCGTATAAATTGTACCATATTCACATCTCCACACCTGTTCTCGTATAAATTGTATCATATTGACATCTCTAGACCTGTTCTCGTATAATGTGTACCATATTTACATCTCCACACCTGTTCTCGTATAAATTGTATCATATTGACATCTCTAGACCTGTTCTCGTATAATGTGTACCATATTTACATCTCCACACCTGTTCTCGTATAAATTGTATCATATTGACATCTCTAGACCTGTTCTTGTATAATTTGTATCATATTTCCATCTCTACACCTGTTCTCGTATAAATTGTATCATATTGACATCTCTAGACCTGTTCTCGTATAATGTGTACCATATTTACATCTCCACACCTGTTCTCGTATAAATTGTATCATATTGACATCTCTAGACCTGTTCTCGTATAATGTGTACCATATTTACATCTCCACACCTGTTCTCATATAAATTGTATCATATTGACATCTCTAGACCTGTTCTCGTATAATGTGTACCATATTTACATCTCCACACCTGTTCTCGTATAAATTGTATCATATTGACATCTCTAGACCTGTTCTCGTATAATGTGTACCATATTTACATCTCCACACCTGTTCTCGTATAAATTGTATCATATTGACATCTCTAGACCTGTTCTCGTATAATGTGTACCATATTTACATCTCCACACCTGTTCTCGTATAAATTGTATCATATTGATATCTCTAGACCTGTTCTCGTATAATGTGTACCATATTTACATCTCCACACCTGTTCTCGTATAAATTGTATCATATTGACAACTGTGCACCTTTTCTTGCATAATTTGTATCATATTGAAATCTCTACACCTGTTCTCATTTAAATTGTACCATATTGACATCTCTAGACCTGTTCTCGTATAATGTGTACCATATTTACATCTCCACACCTGTTCTCGTATAAATTGTATCATATTGACATCTCTAGACCTGTTCCCGTATAATGTGTATCATATTTACATCTCCACACCTGTTCTCGTATAAATTGTACCATATTGATATCTCTAGACCTGTTCTCATATAATGTGTACCATATTTACATCTCCACACCTGTTCTCGTATAAATTGTATCATATTGACATCTCTAGACCTGTTCTCGTATAATGTGTACCATATTTACATCTCCACACCTGTTCTCGTATAAATTGTATCATATTGACATCTCTAGACATGTTCTCGTATAATGTGTACCATATTTACATCTCCACACCTGTTCTCGTATAATTTGTGTCATATTTACATCTCCACACCTGTTCTTGTATAATTTGTGTCATATTTACATCTCCACACCGGTTCTCGTATAAATTGTACCATATTGACATCTCTAGACCTGTTCTCGTATAAATTGTACCATATTCACATCTCCACACCTGTTCTCGTATAAATTGTATCATATTGACATCTCTAGACCTGTTCTCGTATAATGTGTACCATATTTACATCTCCACACCTGTTCTCATATAAATTGTATCATATTGACATCTCTAGACCTGTTCTCGTATAATGTGTACCATATTTACATCTCCACACCTGTTCTCGTATAAATTGTATCATATTGACATCTCTAGACCTGTTCTCGTATAATGTGTACCATATTTACATCTCCACACCTGTTCTCGTATAAATTGTATCATATTGACATCTCTAGACCTGTTCTCGTATAATGTGTACCATATTTACATCTCCACACCTGTTCTCGTATAAATTGTATCATATTGATATCTCTAGACCTGTTCTCGTATAATGTGTACCATATTTACATCTCCACACCTGTTCTCGTATAAATTGTATCATATTGATATCTCTAGACCTGTTCCCGTATAATGTGTACCATATTTACATCTCCACACCTGTTCTCGTATAAATTGTATCATATTGACATCTCTAGACCTGTTCTTGTATAATTTGTGTCATATTTACATCTCCACACCTGTTCTCGTATAAATTGTACCATATTGACATCTCTAGACCTGTTCTCGTATAAATTGTACCATATTCACATCTCCACACCTGTTCTCGTATAAATTGTATCATATTGACATCTCTAGACCTGTTCTCGTATAATGTGTACCATATTTACATCTCCACACCTGTTCTCGTATAAATTGTATCATATTGACATCTCTAGACCTGTTCTCGTATAATGTGTACCATATTTACATCTCCACACCTGTTCTCGTATAAATTGTATCATATTGACATCTCTAGACCTGTTCTTGTATAATTTGTATCATATTTCCATCTCTACACCTGTTCTCGTATAAATTGTATCATATTGACATCTCTAGACCTGTTCTCGTATAATGTGTACCATATTTACATCTCCACACCTGTTCTCGTATAAATTGTATCATATTGACATCTCTAGACCTGTTCTCGTATAATGTGTACCATATTTACATCTCCACACCTGTTCTCATATAAATTGTATCATATTGACATCTCTAGACCTGTTCTCGTATAATGTGTACCATATTTACATCTCCACACCTGTTCTCGTATAAATTGTACCATATTGATATCTCTAGACCTGTTCTCGTATAATGTGTACCATATTTACATCTCCACACCTGTTCTCGTATAAATTGTATCATATTGACATCTCTAGACCTGTTCTCGTATAATGTGTACCATATTTACATCTCCACACCTGTTCTCGTATAAATTGTATCATATTGACATCTCTAGACATGTTCTCGTATAATGTGTACCATATTTACATCTCCACACCTGTTCTCGTATAATTTGTATCATATTGACAACTGTGCACCTTTTCTTGCATAATTTGTATCATATTGAAATCTCCACACCTGTTCTCGTATAAATTGTATCATATTGACATCTCTAGACCTGTTCTCGTATAATGTGTACCATATTTACATCTCCACACCTGTTCTCATATAAATTGTATCATATTGACATCTCTAGACCTGTTCTCGTATAATGTGTACCATATTTACATCTCCACACCTGTTCTCGTATAAATTGTATCATATTGACATCTCTAGACCTGTTCTCGTATAATGTGTACCATATTTACATCTCCACACCTGTTCTCGTATAAATTGTATCATATTGACATCTCTAGACCTGTTCTCGTATAATGTGTACCATATTTACATCTCCACACCTGTTCTCGTATAAATTGTATCATATTGACATCTCTAGACCTGTTCTCGTATAATGTGTACCATATTTACATCTCCACACCTGTTCTCGTATAAATTGTATCATATTGATATCTCTAGACCTGTTCCCGTATAATGTGTACCATATTTACATCTCCACACCTGTTCTCGTATAAATTGTACCATATTGACATCTCTAGACCTGTTCTCGTATAATGTGTACCATATTTACATCTCCACACCTGTTCTCGTATAAATTGTATCATATTGACATCTCTAGACCTGTTCCCGTATAATGTGTACCATATTTACATCTCCACACCTGTTCTCGTATAAATTGTACCATATTAACATCTCTAGACCTGTTCTCGTATAATGTGTACCATATTTACATCTCCACACCTGTTCTCGTATAAATTGTATCATATTGACATCTCTAGACCTGTTCTCGTATAATGTGTACCATATTTACATCTCCACACCTGTTCTCGTATAAATTGTACCATATTGATATCTCTAGACCTGTTCTCGTATAATGTGTACCATATTTACATCTCCACACCTGTTCTCGTATAAATTGTATCATATTGACATCTCTAGACCTGTTCTCGTATAATGTGTACCATATTTACATCTCCACACCTGTTCTCGTATAAATTGTATCATATTGACATCTCTAGACATGTTCTCGTATAATGTGTACCATATTTACATCTCCACACCTGTTCTCGTATAATTTGTATCATATTGACAACTGTGCACCTTTTCTTGCATAATTTGTATCATATTGAAATCTCTACACCTGTTCTCATTTAAATTGTACCATATTCACATCTCCACACCTGTTCTCGTATAATTTGTATATTTTTGTTTTGTTACTTTTTCAAGTAAACAATTTATATCTTTTTAAATCTAGATTTGATCATTTTATACATAATGAGCAACATAATCTACAACAGGAAATCCACTCTCCTACATATTAATAGGAGTGACCTTTATCTCACTTTCCCTTAATTGTTGTTTATAAAAACTTCCTTTTAAAAAATCCTATTTATTGTTAAACTTTCTTACTTTGTCAAGTTAAACTATTTGATAATAAAGAGATTATGTGTATAAGCAGGGTTTCGTATCCTGTATAAAGTCTAGATGTAATCAGAAAACATCATTCTGAACAAAGCAATTTTACAACAATTATTTTTAAAACATTTGTAATTTATTTCTGTTTAAGAAAAATATAAAAATAAGATGACAGTACTGGTTTATTTTTTTTAGAGATTTGTAAAGATTTCATCTAATTATCTTTATCCTTATAAAATATGATGGAAGTTTTTATTACCATGACTACCATTTTAAAACATTGGTGTCTCCTTGTGGGAAACTTATGCAATCTTTTAAAGGTCAATTTAATATCATTTTGATCCACATTTTGTCTGAATTCTGACCTGTGCTACATGAAGATTTGTTATTCAACACATATTGTTTAGATTTTCCTTCATATTTTAATTCATTTTACCAATACTTGGCAATATAGAGACTGGCAGACTATGACTATGATCATGTGGAGCTCAAACTTCATTCCAAATTTGCCACCAAATAATGAACTTTCAGACTGAAGTTCAAGCCAGAATTTCCAGATATTTTATATATTGCTATAAGTTATTTAACATATTGCTATAAGTTATTTAATATATTGCTATAAGTTATTTAATATATTGCTATAAGTTATTTAATATATTGCTATAAGTTATTTAATATATTGCTATAAGTTATTTAATATATTGCTATAAGTTATTTAACATATATTGATGGTTATTGTAGTTTTTGTTGTTTGCTGGCCGAGGGTGGGTAACAGCAAGGATGTGTATACTATACAAATCCTTGGTAACAGTTGATTCTACACATTGTTTACATGCTGGACTACTTTTATTGATTAGTGATTGAGAACAAAGAAATAATATTCATCCGCATGGCATGAATAATATATAAAACAATGATGGTTTGCAATTACGGATATAACATTTTATCCCTCCTTAATTTAAAGAAAATAGCTTTAAATTATTCAATTGACTAGATAATTTTAAAATGAATAAAACTTTAAACAGTCTCTGATTTCTAAATCTTAAATTTTAATAAAATTGAAAATGATAAAAATTAACAGTTCTAAGTATTTAAAGTTAACAGCACCATGAAAATTTTAATACTGTCCGCAAATCAAATACTGTACGGTAGGTAAGTCTATTATCTACGAATCTACTTGTCACTACAAATCAAATACTGTACGGTAAGTAAGTCTATTATCTACGAATCTACTTGTCACTACAAAGAAACTACGCAAGTCTACACTAACACAAATTCAAATGATAGAAAACTTTTGGTTTCAACTGATGCATGTGGGATTATTATGCCCACAAAACACAGTGCATTCAGTTACAATACACAAAATCCTTGTTTTTATTTTGTTAACACACTCGTGTAGGACAACAGCTCTCTTTATTTTGTTTATGCACTCGTGTAGGACGACAGCTCTCTTTATTTTGTTTACGCACTTGTGTAGGACAACAGCTCTCTTTATTTTGTTTATGCACTCGTGTAGGACAACAGCTCTCTTTATTTTGTTTATGCACTCGTGTAGGACGACAGCTCTCTTTATTTTGTTTACGCACTCGTGTAGGACAACAGCTCTCTTTTTTGTTTACGCACCCGTGTAGGACAACAGCTCTCTTTATTTTGTTTACGCACTCGTGTAGGACAACAGCTCTCTTTATTTTGCTTACACACTCGTGTAGGACAACAGCTCTCTTTTTTGTTTAAGCACTCGTGTAGGACAACAGCTCTCTTTATTTTGTTTACGCACTCGTGTAGGACAACAGCTCTCTTTATTTTGTTTACGCACTCGTGTAGGACAACAGCTCTCTTTATTTTGTTTACGCACTCGTGTAGGAAAACAGCTCTCTTTATTTTGTTTACGCACTCGTGTAGGACAACAGCTCTCTTTATTCACTGTTGGTGTTTTATCCGGTCCAATAGCGGATTCTATTCCAGCAGATTCCTTTGGTTGAGAACTCTGATTGTTAGTAAGTTCAGATGACTGATTCGCATTGTCACTAACAGGTATTTCTGGAATACTGTTCTTCGTTATAGCCACTGGAGTAATGTTCAATTCAATGATTTGATCGGCATGTCTTCTCCATTGTGTAGTTGGATCGACTTGTACACAGTAAGATACCGGTCCCGTATTTGCCGCAATAATTCCTGCTATCCATTTATCCTTCCCACGATAGTCTCTTACCACTACGGATTGTTCATTCTCAAATTTTAGATTTTGTGCTTTGCGTTGTCTACACATTCTTGCGAATACCATTTTTAGCACTTCAATTGTCTTCTATGTTGTTTTATTAATTCTAATAACTTCAGGCATCTACCATTATCAGATACATTGATCCTCTAAACGGTCCTGCGAAGTCAATATGTACTCCCTCCCACGACGTACTAGGCCATTCCCACAAATGTAGAGGTGTTCCGATTGGTGCATTCTGATTTTGTTGACATCCCATGCATGTTTTCAACAGTTTTTCTATGTCGTGGCCAATTCCAGGTCACCATATAAATCCTCTCGCTAAAGCTTTCATTTCGACGACGACAATATGTCCTTTGTGAATTTGCGCCAACACTTCATTTCGTAATTTCGTAGGAATAATTACCCTAACATTCCACATTACACATCCTTGATGCACTCAGACCTCATTCTGGCAACTTCTATAATTGGTGTGGGGGGGGGGGGGGGAATCAGACTTCATTCTGGCATCTTCTGTAATTTGTGGGCAAGTGAGTGATTGTTGTTTAACGCCAATTCAGCAATTTTTCAGCTATATCTTGGCGAGAACAAGTTAATTTTCAAAGAGATGATGATGAGGTCTGCTTTGTTCTAGACCAACATGCCGAGTTGGATTTTTAGTGCTAGCTCACTCACTGAAGCAACAGTCCGCGTGTAGACATGTCGCTCCATTCGGACACATTATTCTGATTCTGACACAACCAGTTTTTGCTCTTTCTCCTTAATGCTGCGTGCTTAGCGAAGAAACAAGAAATACCAATTCTACAGTGATTGGTTTGACCCGACCGAGGCTCGAACCCACGATCTACCGCACTCAAGGCGAGCATGCTAACCATTATGCCAACGATGCGGTTGACCTCATTCTGTTAACTTCTATGGTTGGTGGGGGATCATACTTTATCTTGGCAACTTCTATGATAGGTGGGGGGAATCGGACTTTATTCTGAAAACTTCTGTTATTGATGTGGACAGTCAGATCTCATTCTTACAGCTTGTATAATTGGTGGGGAGAAATCATACCACATTCTGACAAGTTCTACAATGACCTTATTCTGTGCTATTTGTATGTTGTTTTCATATTATAAAAGAGATTATACATATGAGGTTTTTGTCATTTAGATATAAGGTTTTTGTTATTAAACTTTACATTTAATATACTGGCAAAAGAATAAAAGGGTAGACAATTCATTTTGAGTGAGTGAGTGATTGTTGTTTAAATGCCAATTCAGCAATTTTTCAGCTATATCATGGCGAGAACAAGTTAATTTTCAATGAGATGATGATGAGGTCCACTTTGTATTGGATTTTGTCTGCAGGTAGACATGTCGCTCCACTCTGACACATTATTCTGATTCTGAACCAACCAGTCTTTGCTCTTTCTCCATAATGCTGCATGCTTAGCGGAGAGGCAACAATACCAATTTTATAGTCTTTTGTTTGCCCCGACTGGGGTTCGAACCCACGATCTACCACACACGAGGCAAGCACGCTAACCATTATGTTACCAATCGGTTCAATTCTTTTTGACAAATACTATAGATTACAATGATTTATTAAAAAATGCACATTACTCCAGGAAGGAAGCAAACTATTATTTCTTCTGTAATGCATATGCTTATTTAAAATATAAGAAGAAATAGTCACAATTTAATCTTAATCAAAATTCCACATGTAATTTAAATTACCAGAATTTTACACGAACAAGTAATTAAAAAAATGCTTCATGGATGAGTATAATATTTAAAATATATCACTCCAGAAACAGACTGAAAATGATGAAACTGTGAGGTGTTGTAGTCATTAAACTTAGTGTTCAACTAAAGATTAAAATAATGACATCCATGACAACATCAACTAACATGTAGAAACATACAGTGTTCAACTAAAGATTAAAATAATGACATCCATGGCAACATCAACTAACATGTAGAAACATACATCCTATAACCATTACCAGACTTTCAAATCTGTCAAAAGGGAGTTAACTCTAGTCTGAATCTCATGAAGTGTGTTCACATATATTATATCAAACTCAACCATGGGCACACAATGAAACACTAGCTCTCCACAAGTAAACCTGAGAACATTCTGTAAGCTGTTGGTTACTCACAGTGGAGTATATCATGTACATGGGCCATGTTTTGTTTCCCATCTTTATTCTTTGTTTATCATGTACATGGGCCATGTTTTGTTTCCCATCTTTATTCTTTGTTTATCATGTACATGGGCCATCTTTTGTTTCCCATCTTTATTCTTTGTTTATCATGTACATGGGCCATGCTTTGTTTCCCATCTTTATTCTTTGTTTATCATGTACATGGGCCATGTTTTGTTTCCTATCTTTATTCTTTGTTTATCATGTACATGGGCCATGTTTTGTTTCCTATCTTTATTCTTTGTTTATCATGTACATGGGCCATGTTTTGTTTCCATCTTTATTCTTTGTTTATCATGTACATGGGTCATGTTTTGTTTCCCATCTTTATTCTTTGTTTATCATGTACATGGGCTATGTTTTGTTTCCCATCTTTATTCTTTGTTTATCATGTACATGGGCCATGTTTTGTTTCCTATCTTTATTCTTTGTTTATCATGTACATGGGCTATGTTTTGTTTCCTATCTTTATTCTTTGTTTATCATGTACATGGGTCATGTTTTGTTTCCCATCTTTATTCTTTGTTTATCATGTACATGGGCCATGCTTTGTTTCCTATCTTTATTCTTTGTTTATCATGTACATGGGTCATGTTTTGTTTCCCATCTTTATTCGTTGTTGATCATGTACATGGGCCATGTTTTGTTTCCCATCTTTATTCTTTGTTGATCATGTATATGGGCCATCTTTTGTTTCCCATCTTTATTCTTTGTTTATCATGTACACGGGCCATGTTTTGTTTCCTATCTTTATTCTTTGTTTATCATGTACATGGGCCATGTTTTGTTTCCCATCTTTATTCTTTGTTTATCATGTACATGGGCCATGTTTTGTTTCCTATCTTTATTCTTTGTTTATCATGTACATGGGCCATGTTTTGTTTCCCATCTTTATTCTTTGTTTATCATGTACATGGGTCATGTTTTGTTTCCCATCTTTATTCTTTGTTTATCATGTACATGGGCCATGTTTTGTTTCCTATCTTTATTCTTTGTTTATCATGTACATGGGCCATGTTTTGTTTCCTATCTTTATTCTTTGTTTATTATGTACATGGGCCATGTTTTGTTTCCCATCTTTATTCTTTGTTTATCATGTACATGGGCCATGTTTTGTTACCCATCTTTATTCTTTGTTTATCATGTACATGGGCCATGTTTTGTTTCCTATCTTTATTCTTTGTTTATCATGTACATGGGCCATCTTTTGTTTCCCATCTTTATTCCTTGTTTATCATGTACATGGGCTATGTTTTGTTTCCCATCTTTATTCTTTGTTTATCATGTACATGGGCCATGTTTTGTTTCCTATCTTTATTCTTTGTTTATCATGTACATGGGCCATGTTTTGTTTCCCATCTTTATTCTTTGTTTATCATGTACATGGGCCATGTTTTGTTTCCCCATCTTTATTCTTTGTTTATCATGTACATGGGGCATGATTTGTTTCCTATCTTTATTCTTTGTTTATCATGTACATGGGCCATGTTTTGTTTCCTATCTTTATTCTTTGTTTATCATGTACATGGGCCATGCTTTGTTTCCTATCTTTATTCTTTGTTTATCATGTACATGGGTCATGTTTTGTTTCCTATCTTTATTCTTTGTTTATCATGTACATGGGCCATGTTTTGTTTCCTATCTGTATTCTTTGTTTATCATGTACATGGGTCATGTTTTGTTTCCCATCTGTATTCTTTGTTTATCATGTACATGGGCCATGTTTTGTTTCCTATCTTTATTCTTTGTTTATCATGTACATGGGCCATGATTTGTTTCCTATCTTTATTCTTTGTTTATCATGTACATGGGTCATGTTTTGTTTCCCATCTGTATTCTTTGTTTATCATGTACATGGGCCATGTTTTGTTTCCATCTTTATTCTTTGTTTATCATGTACATGGGCCATGTTTTGTTTCCATCTTTCTTCTTTGTTTATCATGTACATGGGCCATGTTTTGTTTCCTATCTTTATTCTTTGTTTATCATGTAAATGGGTCATGTTTTGTTTCCCATCTGTATTCTTTGTTTATCATGTACATGGGCCATGTTTTGTTTCCCATCTTTATTCTTTGTTTATCATGTACATGGGCCATGTTTTGTTTCCTATCTTTATTCTTTGTTTATCATGTACATGGGTCATGTTTTGTTTCCTATCTTTATTCTTTGTTTATCATGTACATGGGCCATGTTTTGTTTCCCATCTTTATTCTTTGTTTATCATGTACATGGGTCATGTTTTGTTTCCTATCTTTATTCTTTGTTTATCATGTACATGGGCCATGTTTTGTTTCCATCTTTATTCTTTGTTTATCATGTACATGGGCCATGTTTTGTTTCCCATCTTTATTCTTTGTTTATCATGTACATGGGCCATGTTTTGTTTCCTATCTTTATTCTTTGTTTATCATGTACATGGGCCATGTTTTGTTTCCTATCTTTATTCTTTGTTTATCATGTACATGGGCCATGTTTTGTTTCCCATCTTTATTCTTTGTTTATCATGTACATGGGTCATGTTTTGTTTCCCATCTGTATTCTTTGTTTATCATGTACATGGGCCATGTTTTGTTTCCTATCTTTATTCTTTGTTTATCATGTACATGGGCCATGATTTGTTTCCTATCTTTATTCTTTGTTTATCATGTACATGGGTCATGTTTTGTTTCCCATCTGTATTCTTTGTTTATCATGTACATGGGCCATGTTTTGTTTCCATCTTTATTCTTTGTTTATCATGTACATGGGCCATGTTTTGTTTCCATCTTTATTCTTTGTTTATCATGTACATGGACCATCTTTTGTTTCCCATCTTTATTCTTTGTTTATCATGTACATGGGCCATGTTTTGTTTCCCATCTTTATTCTTTGTTTATCATGTACATGGACCATCTTTTGTTTCCCATCTTTATTCTTTGTTGATCATGTACATGGGCCATGTTTTGTTTCCCATCTTTATTCTTTGTTTATCATGTACATGGGCCATGTTTTGTTTCCTATCTTTATTCTTTGTTTATCATGTACATGGGCCATGCTTTGTTTCCTATCTTTATTCTTTGTTTATCATGTACATGGGCCATGTTTTGCTTCCCATCTTTATTCTTTGTTTATCATGTACATGGGCCATGCTTTGTTTCCCATCTTTATTCTTTGTTTATCATGTACATGGGTCATGCTTTGTTTCCCATCTTTATTCTTTGTTTATCATGTACATGGGCCATGTTTTGTTTCCCCATCTTTATTCTTTGTTTATCATGTACATGGGCCATGTTTTGTTTCCCATCTTTATTCTTTGTTTATCATGTACATGGGTCATGTTTTGTTTCCCATCTTTATTCTTTGTTTATCATGTACATGGGCCATGTTTTGTTTCCCCATCTTTATTCTTTGTTTATCATGTACATGGGCCATGTTTTGTTTCCTATCTTTATTCTTTGTTTATCATGTACATGGGTCATGTTTTGTTTCCTATCTTTATTCTTTGTTTATCATGTACATGGGCCATGTTTTGTTTCCCATCTTTATTCTTTGTTTATCATGTACATGGGTCATGTTTTGTTTCCTATCTTTATTCTTTGTTTATCATGTACATGGGTCATGTTTTGTTTCCCATCTTTATTCTTTGTTTATCATGTATATGGGTCATGTTTTGTTTCCTATCTTTATTCTTTGTTTATCATGTACATGGGCCATGTTTTGTTTCCCATCTTTATTCTTTGTTTATCATGTACATGGGCCATGTTTTGTTTCCCATCTTTATTCTTTGTTTATCATGTACATGGGCCATGTTTTGTTTCCCATCTTTATTCTTTGTTTATCATGTACATGGGCCATGTTTTGTTTCCTATCTTTATTGTTTGTTTATCATGTACATGGACCATCTTTTGTTTCCCATCTTTATTCTTTGTTTATCATGTACATGGGCCATGTTTTGTTTCCCATCTTTATTCTTTGTGTATCATGTACATGGGCCATCTTTTGTTTCCCATCTTTATTCTTTGTTTATCATGTACATGGGCCATCTTTTGTTTCCCATCTTTATTCTTTGTTTATCATGTACATGGGCCATGCTTTGTTTCCTATCTTTATTCTTTGTTTATCATGTACATGGGACATGTTTTGTTTCCCATCTTTATTCTTTGTTTTTCATGTACATGGGTCATGTTTTGTTTCCTATCTTTATTCTTTGTTTATCATGTACATGGGCCATGCTTTGTTTCCTATCTTTATTCTTTGTTTATCATGTACATGGGCCATGTTTTGTTTCCCCATCTTTATTCTTTGTTTATCATGTACATGGGTCATGATTTGTTTCCTATCTTTATTCTTTGTTTATCATGTACATGGGCCATGTTTTGTTTCCCATCTTTATTCTTTGTTTATCATGTACATGGGCCATGTTTTGTTTCCTATCTTTATTCTTTGCTTATCATGTACATGGGCCATCTTTTGTTTCCTATCTTTATTCTTTGTTTATCATGTACATGGGTCATGTTTTGTTTCCTATCTTTATTCTTTGTTTATCATGTACATGGGTCATGATTTGTTTCCTATCTTTATTCTTTGTTTATCATGTACATGGGCCATGTTTTGTTTACCATCTTTATTCTTTGTTTATCATGTACATGGGCCATGTTTTGTTTCCTATCTTTATTCTTTGTTTATCATGTACATGGGCCATGCTTTGTTTCCCATCTTTATTCTTTGTTCATCATGTATATAGACCATGTTTTGTTTCCTATCTTTATTCTTTGTTTATCATGTACATGGGCCATCTTTTGTTTCCTATCTTTATTCTTTGTTTATCATGTACATGGGTCATGTTTTGTTTCCTATCTTTATTCTTTGTTTATCATGTACATGGGTCATGTTTTGTTTCCTATCATTATTCTTTGTTTATCATGTACATGGGTCATGATTTGTTTCCTATCTTTATTCTTTGTTTATCATGTACATGGGCCATGTTTTGTTTACCATCTTTATTCTTTGTTTATCATGTACATGGGCCATGTTTTGTTTCCTATCTTTATTCTTTGTTTATCATGTACATGGGCCATGCTTTGTTTCCCATCTTTATTCTTTGTTCATCATGTATATAGACCATGTTTTGTTTCCTATCTTTATTCTTTGTTTATCATGTACATGGGCCATCTTTTGTTTCCTATCTTTATTCTTTGTTTATCATGTACATGGGTCATGTTTTGTTTCCCATCTTTATTCTTTGTTTATTATGTACATGGGCCATGTTTTGTTTCCTATCTTTATTCTTTGTTTATCATGTACATGGGCCATGTTTTGTTTCCCATCTTTATTCTTTGTTTATCATGTACATGGGCCATGTTTTGTTTCCTATCTTTCCTCTTTGTTTATCATGTACATGGGCCATGATTTGTTTCCTATCTTTATTCTTTGTTTATCATGTACATGGGCCATGTTTTGTTTCCTATCTTTATTCTTTGTTTATCATGTACATGGGCCATGTTTTGTTTCCCATCTTTATTCTTTGTTTATCATGTATATGGGCCATGCTTTGCTTCCCATCTTTATTCCTTGTTTATCATGTATATGGGCTATTTTTTTATTTCCTATCTTTATTCTTTGTTTATCATGTACATGGGCCATGTTTTGTTTCCTATCTTTATTCTTTGTTTATCATGTACATGGGCCATGTTTTGTTTCCCATCTTTATTCTTTGTTTATTATGTACATGGGCCATGTTTTGTTTCCTATCTTTATTCTTTGTTTATCATGTACATGGGCCATGTTTTGTTTCCTATCTTTATTCTTTGTGTATCATGTACATGGGCCATGTTTTGTTTCCTATCTTTATTCCTTGTTTATCATGTACATGGGTCATGTTTTGTTTCCCATCTTTATTCTTTGTTTATTATGTACATGGGCCATGTTTTGTTTCCCATCTTTATTCTTTGTTTTTCATGTACATGGGCCATGTTTTGTTTCCCATCTTTATTCTTTGTTTATCATGTACATGGGCCATGTTTTGTTTCCCATCTTTATTCTTTGTTTATTATGTACATGGGCCATGTTTTGTTTCCTATCTTTATTCTCTGTTTATCATGTACATGGGCCATGCTTTGTTTCCCATCTTTATTCTTTGTTTATCATGTACATGGGCCATGTTTTGTTTCCTATCTTTATTCTTTGTTTATCATGTACATGGGCCATGCTTTGTTTCCCATCTTTATTCTTTGTTCATCATGTATATAGACCATGTTTTGTTTCCTATCTTTATTCTTTGTTTATCATGTACATGGGCCATCTTTTGTTTCCTATCTTTATTCTTTGTTTATCATGTACATGGGTCATGTTTTGTTTCCCATCTTTATTCTTTGTTTATTATGTACATGGGCCATGTTTTGTTTCCTATCTTTATTCTTTGTTTATCATGTACATGGGCCATGTTTTGTTTCCCATCTTTATTCTTTGTTTATCATGTACATGGGCCATGTTTTGTTTCCTATCTTTCCTCTTTGTTTATCATGTACATGGGCCATGATTTGTTTCCTATCTTTATTCTTTGTTTATCATGTACATGGGCCATGTTTTGTTTCCTATCTTTATTCTTTGTTTATCATGTACATGGGCCATGTTTTGTTTCCCATCTTTATTCTTTGTTTATCATGTATATGGGCCATGCTTTGCTTCCCATCTTTATTCCTTGTTTATCATGTATATGGGCTATTTTTTTATTTCCTATCTTTATTCTTTGTTTATCATGTACATGGGCCATGTTTTGTTTCCTATCTTTATTCTTTGTTTATCATGTACATGGGCCATGTTTTGTTTCCCATCTTTATTCTTTGTTTATTATGTACATGGGCCATGTTTTGTTTCCTATCTTTATTCTTTGTTTATCATGTACATGGGCCATGTTTTGTTTCCTATCTTTATTCTTTGTGTATCATGTACATGGGCCATGTTTTGTTTCCTATCTTTATTCCTTGTTTATCATGTACATGGGTCATGTTTTGTTTCCCATCTTTATTCTTTGTTTATTATGTACATGGGCCATGTTTTGTTTCCCATCTTTATTCTTTGTTTTTCATGTACATGGGCCATGTTTTGTTTCCCATCTTTATTCTTTGTTTATCATGTACATGGGCCATGTTTTGTTTCCCATCTTTATTCTTTGTTTATTATGTACATGGGCCATGTTTTGTTTCCTATCTTTATTCTTTGTTTATCATGTACATGGGCCATGTTTTGTTTCCCATCTTTATTCTTTGTTTATTATGTACATGGGCTATGTTTTGTTTCCTATCTTTATTCTTTGTTTATCATGTACATGGGCCATGATTTGTTTCCTATCTTTATTCTTTGTTTATTATGTACATGGGCCATGTTTTGTTTCCCATCTTTATTCTTTGTTTATCATGTACATGGGCCATGTTTTGTTTCCTATCTTTATTCTTTGTTTATCATGTACATGGGCCATGTTTTGTTTCCTATCTTTATTCTTTGTTTATCATGTACATTGGCCATGTTTTGTTTCCTATCTTTATTCTTTGTTTATTATGTACATGGGCCATGTTTTGTTTCCCATCTTTATTCTTTGTTTATCATGTACATGGGCCATGTTTTGTTTCCTATCTTTATTCTTTGTTTATCATGTACATGGGCCATCTTTTGTTTCCCATCTTTATTCTTTGTTTATCATGTACATGGGCCATGTTTTGTTTCCCATCTTTATTCTTTGTGTATCATGTACATGGGCCATGTTTTGTTTCCTATCTTTATTCCTTGTTTATCATGTACTTGGGCCATGTTTTGCTTCCCATCTTTATTCTTTGTTTATCATGTACATGGGCCATGTTTTGTTTCATATCTTTATTCTTTGTTTATCATGTACATCGGTCATGCTTTGTTTCCTATCTTTATTCTTTGTTTATCATGTACATGGGCCATGTTTTGTTTCCCATCTTTATTCTTTGTTTATCATGTACATGGGCCATGTTTTGTTTCCTATCTTTATTCTTTGTTTATCATGTACATCGGTCATGCTTTGTTTCCTATCTTTATTCTTTGTTTATCATGTACATGGGCCATGTTTTGTTTCCTATCTTTATTCTTTGTTTATCATGTACATCGGTCATGCTTTGTTTCCTATCTTTATTCTTTGTTTTTCATGTACATAGGTCATGTTTTGTTTCCTATCTTTATTCTTTGTTTATCATGTACATGGGCCATGCTTTGTTTCCTATCTTTATTCTTTGTTTATCATGTACATGGGCCATGTTTTGTTTCCTATCTTTATTCTCTGTTTATCATGTACATGGGCCATGCTTTGTTTCCCTTCTTTATTCTTTGTTTATCATGTACATGGGCCATGTTTTGTTTCCTATCTTTATTCTTTGTTTATCATGTACATGGGCCATCTTTTGTTTCCCATCTTTCTTCTTTGTTTATCATATACATGGTCCATGTTTTGTTTCCTATCTTTATTCTTTGCTTATCATGTACATGGGCCATCTTTTGTTTCCCATCTTTATTCTTAGTTTATCATGTACATGGGCCATGTTTTGTTTCCCATCTTTATTCTTTGTTTATCATGTACATGGGCCATGTTTTGTTTCCTATCTTTATTCTTTGTTTATCATGTACATGGGCCATGCTTTGTTTCCCATCTTTATTCTTTGTTTATCATGTATATAGACCATGTTTTGTTTCCCATCTTTATTCTTTGTTTATCATGTACATGGGCCATCTTTTGTTTCCTATATTTATTCTTTGTTTATCATGTACATGGGCCATGTTTTGTTTTCAATCTTTATTCTTTGTTTATCATGTACATGGGCCATGCTTTGTTTCCTATCTTTATTCTTTGTTTATCATGTACATGGGTCATGTTTTGTTTCCCATTTTTATTCTTTGTTTATCATGTACATGGGCCATGTTTTGTTTCCCATCTTTATTCTTTGTTTATCATGTACATGGGCCATGTTTTGTTTCCTATCTTTATTCTTTGTTTATCATGTACATGGGTCATGTTTTGTTTCCTATCTTTATTCTTTGTTTATCATGTACATGGGCCATGTTTTGTTTCCCATCTTTATTCTTTGTTTTTCATGTACATGGGCCATGTTTTGTTTCCCATCTTTATTCTTTGTTTATCATGTACATGGGCCATGTTTTGTTTCCCATCTTTATTCTTTGTTTATTATGTACATGGGCCATGTTTTGTTTCCTATCTTTATTCTCTGTTTATCATGTACATGGGCCATGCTTTGTTTCCCATCTTTATTCTTTGTTTATCATGTACATGGGCCATGTTTTGTTTCCTATCTTTATTCTTTGTTTATCATGTACATGGGCCATGCTTTGTTTCCCATCTTTATTCTTTGTTCATCATGTATATAGACCATGTTTTGTTTCCTATCTTTATTCTTTGTTTATCATGTACATGGGCCATCTTTTGTTTCCTATCTTTATTCTTTGTTTATCATGTACATGGGTCATGTTTTGTTTCCCATCTTTATTCTTTGTTTATTATGTACATGGGCCATGTTTTGTTTCCTATCTTTATTCTTTGTTTATCATGTACATGGGCCATGTTTTGTTTCCCATCTTTATTCTTTGTTTATCATGTACATGGGCCATGTTTTGTTTCCTATCTTTCCTCTTTGTTTATCATGTACATGGGCCATGATTTGTTTCCTATCTTTATTCTTTGTTTATCATGTACATGGGCCATGTTTTGTTTCCTATCTTTATTCTTTGTTTATCATGTACATGGGCCATGTTTTGTTTCCCATCTTTATTCTTTGTTTATCATGTATATGGGCCATGCTTTGCTTCCCATCTTTATTCCTTGTTTATCATGTATATGGGCTATTTTTTTATTTCCTATCTTTATTCTTTGTTTATCATGTACATGGGCCATGTTTTGTTTCCTATCTTTATTCTTTGTTTATCATGTACATGGGCCATGTTTTGTTTCCCATCTTTATTCTTTGTTTATTATGTACATGGGCCATGTTTTGTTTCCTATCTTTATTCTTTGTTTATCATGTACATGGGCCATGTTTTGTTTCCTATCTTTATTCTTTGTGTATCATGTACATGGGCCATGTTTTGTTTCCTATCTTTATTCCTTGTTTATCATGTACATGGGTCATGTTTTGTTTCCCATCTTTATTCTTTGTTTATTATGTACATGGGCCATGTTTTGTTTCCCATCTTTATTCTTTGTTTTTCATGTACATGGGCCATGTTTTGTTTCCCATCTTTATTCTTTGTTTATCATGTACATGGGCCATGTTTTGTTTCCCATCTTTATTCTTTGTTTATTATGTACATGGGCCATGTTTTGTTTCCTATCTTTATTCTTTGTTTATCATGTACATGGGCCATGTTTTGTTTCCCATCTTTATTCTTTGTTTATTATGTACATGGGCTATGTTTTGTTTCCTATCTTTATTCTTTGTTTATCATGTACATGGGCCATGATTTGTTTCCTATCTTTATTCTTTGTTTATTATGTACATGGGCCATGTTTTGTTTCCCATCTTTATTCTTTGTTTATCATGTACATGGGCCATGTTTTGTTTCCTATCTTTATTCTTTGTTTATCATGTACATGGGCCATGTTTTGTTTCCTATCTTTATTCTTTGTTTATCATGTACATGGGCCATGTTTTGTTTCCTATCTTTATTCTTTGTTTATTATGTACATGGGCCATGTTTTGTTTCCCATCTTTATTCTTTGTTTATCATGTACATGGGCCATGTTTTGTTTCCTATCTTTATTCTTTGTTTATCATGTACATGGGCCATCTTTTGTTTCCCATCTTTATTCTTTGTTTATCATGTACATGGGCCATGTTTTGTTTCCCATCTTTATTCTTTGTGTATCATGTACATGGGCCATGTTTTGTTTCCTATCTTTATTCCTTGTTTATCATGTACTTGGGCCATGTTTTGCTTCCCATCTTTATTCTTTGTTTATCATGTACATGGGCCATGTTTTGTTTCATATCTTTATTCTTTGTTTATCATGTACATCGGTCATGCTTTGTTTCCTATCTTTATTCTTTGTTTATCATGTACATGGGCCATGTTTTGTTTCCCATCTTTATTCTTTGTTTATCATGTACATGGGCCATGTTTTGTTTCCTATCTTTATTCTTTGTTTATCATGTACATCGGTCATGCTTTGTTTCCTATCTTTATTCTTTGTTTATCATGTACATGGGCCATGTTTTGTTTCCTATCTTTATTCTTTGTTTATCATGTACATCGGTCATGCTTTGTTTCCTATCTTTATTCTTTGTTTTTCATGTACATAGGTCATGTTTTGTTTCCTATCTTTATTCTTTGTTTATCATGTACATGGGCCATGCTTTGTTTCCTATCTTTATTCTTTGTTTATCATGTACATGGGCCATGTTTTGTTTCCTATCTTTATTCTCTGTTTATCATGTACATGGGCCATGCTTTGTTTCCCATCTTTATTCTTTGTTTATCATGTACATGGGCCATGTTTTGTTTCCTATCTTTATTCTTTGTTTATCATGTACATGGGCCATCTTTTGTTTCCCATCTTTCTTCTTTGTTTATCATATACATGGTCCATGTTTTGTTTCCTATCTTTATTCTTTGCTTATCATGTACATGGGCCATCTTTTGTTTCCCATCTTTATTCTTAGTTTATCATGTACATGGGCCATGTTTTGTTTCCCATCTTTATTCTTTGTTTATCATGTACATGGGCCATGTTTTGTTTCCTATCTTTATTCTTTGTTTATCATGTACATGGGCCATGCTTTGTTTCCCATCTTTATTCTTTGTTTATCATGTATATAGACCATGTTTTGTTTCCCATCTTTATTCTTTGTTTATCATGTACATGGGCCATCTTTTGTTTCCTATATTTATTCTTTGTTTATCATGTACATGGGCCATGTTTTGTTTTCAATCTTTATTCTTTGTTTATCATGTACATGGGCCATGCTTTGTTTCCTATCTTTATTCTTTGTTTATCATGTACATGGGTCATGTTTTGTTTCCCATTTTTATTCTTTGTTTATCATGTACATGGGCCATGTTTTGTTTCCCATCTTTATTCTTTGTTTATCATGTACATGGGCCATGTTTTGTTTCCTATCTTTATTCTTTGTTTATCATGTACATGGGTCATGTTTTGTTTCCTATCTTTATTCTTTGTTTATCATGTACATGGGCCATGTTTTGTTTCCCATCTTTATTCTTTGTTTATCATGTACATGGGCCATGCTTTGTTTCCCATCTTTATTCTTTGTTTATCATGTACATGGGTCATGTTTTGTTTCCCATCTTTATTCTTTGTTTATCATGTACATGGGCTATGTTTTGTTTCCTATCTTTATTCTTTGTTTATCATGTACATGGGCCATGCTTTGTTTCCCATCTTTATTCTTTGTTTATCATGTACATGGGCCATGTTTTGTTTCCCATCTTTATTCTTTGTTTTTCATGTACATGGGCCATGTTTTGTTTCCCATCTTTATTCTTTGTTTATCATGTACATGGGCCATGTTTTGTTTCCCATCTTTATTCTTTGTTTATTATGTACATGGGCCATGTTTTGTTTCCTATCTTTATTCTTTGTTTATCATGTACATGGGCCATGTTTTGTTTCCCATCTTTATTCTTTGTTTATTATGTACATGGGCTATGTTTTGTTTCCTATCTTTATTCTTTGTTTATCATGTACATGGGCCATGATTTGTTTCCTATCTTTATTCTTTGTTTATTATGTACATGGGCCATGTTTTGTTTCCCATCTTTATTCTTTGTTTATCATGTACATGGGCCATGTTTTGTTTCCTATCTTTATTCTTTGTTTATCATGTACATGGGCCATGTTTTGTTTCCTATCTTTATTCTTTGTTTATCATGTACATGGGCCATGTTTTGTTTCCTATCTTTATTCTTTGTTTATTATGTACATGGGCCATGTTTTGTTTCCCATCTTTATTCTTTGTTTATCATGTACATGGGCCATGTTTTGTTTCCTATCTTTATTCTTTGTTTATCATGTACATGGGCCATCTTTTGTTTCCCATCTTTATTCTTTGTTTATCATGTACATGGGCCATGTTTTGTTTCCCATCTTTATTCTTTGTGTATCATGTACATGGGCCATGTTTTGTTTCCTATCTTTATTCCTTGTTTATCATGTACTTGGGCCATGTTTTGCTTCCCATCTTTATTCTTTGTTTATCATGTACATGGGCCATGTTTTGTTTCATATCTTTATTCTTTGTTTATCATGTACATCGGTCATGCTTTGTTTCCTATCTTTATTCTTTGTTTATCATGTACATGGGCCATGTTTTGTTTCCCATCTTTATTCTTTGTTTATCATGTACATGGGCCATGTTTTGTTTCCTATCTTTATTCTTTGTTTATCATGTACATCGGTCATGCTTTGTTTCCTATCTTTATTCTTTGTTTATCATGTACATGGGCCATGTTTTGTTTCCTATCTTTATTCTTTGTTTATCATGTACATCGGTCATGCTTTGTTTCCTATCTTTATTCTTTGTTTTTCATGTACATAGGTCATGTTTTGTTTCCTATCTTTATTCTTTGTTTATCATGTACATGGGCCATGCTTTGTTTCCTATCTTTATTCTTTGTTTATCATGTACATGGGCCATGTTTTGTTTCCTATCTTTATTCTCTGTTTATCATGTACATGGGCCATGCTTTGTTTCCCATCTTTATTCTTTGTTTATCATGTACATGGGCCATGTTTTGTTTCCTATCTTTATTCTTTGTTTATCATGTACATGGGCCATCTTTTGTTTCCCATCTTTCTTCTTTGTTTATCATATACATGGTCCATGTTTTGTTTCCTATCTTTATTCTTTGCTTATCATGTACATGGGCCATCTTTTGTTTCCCATCTTTATTCTTAGTTTATCATGTACATGGGCCATGTTTTGTTTCCCATCTTTATTCTTTGTTTATCATGTACATGGGCCATGTTTTGTTTCCTATCTTTATTCTTTGTTTATCATGTACATGGGCCATGCTTTGTTTCCCATCTTTATTCTTTGTTTATCATGTATATAGACCATGTTTTGTTTCCCATCTTTATTCTTTGTTTATCATGTACATGGGCCATCTTTTGTTTCCTATATTTATTCTTTGTTTATCATGTACATGGGCCATGTTTTGTTTTCAATCTTTATTCTTTGTTTATCATGTACATGGGCCATGCTTTGTTTCCTATCTTTATTCTTTGTTTATCATGTACATGGGTCATGTTTTGTTTCCCATTTTTATTCTTTGTTTATCATGTACATGGGCCATGTTTTGTTTCCCATCTTTATTCTTTGTTTATCATGTACATGGGCCATGTTTTGTTTCCTATCTTTATTCTTTGTTTATCATGTACATGGGTCATGTTTTGTTTCCTATCTTTATTCTTTGTTTATCATGTACATGGGCCATGTTTTGTTTCCCATCTTTATTCTTTGTTTATCATGTACATGGGCCATGCTTTGTTTCCCATCTTTATTCTTTGTTTATCATGTACATGGGTCATGTTTTGTTTCCCATCTTTATTCTTTGTTTATCATGTACATGGGCTATGTTTTGTTTCCTATCTTTATTCTTTGTTTATCATGTACATGGGCCATGCTTTGTTTCCCATCTTTATTCTTTGTTTATCATGTACATGGGCCATGTTTTGTTTCCCATCTTTATTCTTTGTTTATCATGTACATGGGCCATGTTTTGTTTCCTATCTTTATTCTTTGTTTATCATGTACATGGGCCATGTTTTGTTTCCGATCTTTATTCTTTGTTTATCATGTACATGGGCCATGTTTTGTTTCCCATCTTTATTCTTTGTTGATCATGTATATGGGCCATGTTTTGTTTCCTATCTTTATTCTTTGTTTATCATGTACATGGGCCATGTTTTGTTTCCTATCTTTATTCTTTGCTTGTCATGTACATGGGTCATGTTTTGTTTCCCATCTTTATTCTTTGTTTATCATGTACATGGGCCATGTTTTGTTTCCTATTTTTATTCTTTGTTTATCATGTACATGGGCCATGTTTTGTTTCCCATCTTTATTCTTTGTTTATCATGTACATGGGCCATGTTTTGTTTCCATCTTTATTCTTTGTTTATCATGTACATGGGCCATGTTTTGTTTCCTATCTTTATTCTTTGTTTATCATGTACATGGGCCATGCTTTGTTTCCTATCTTTATTCTTTGTTTATCATGTACATGGGCCATGTTTTGTTTCCCATCTTTATTCTTTGTTTATCATGTACATGGGCCATGCTTTGTTTCCCATCTTTATTCTTTGTTTATCATGTACATGGGTCATGCTTTGTTTCCCATCTTTATTCTTTGTTTATCATGTACATGGGCCATATTTTGTTTCCCCATCTTTATTCTTTGTTTATCATGTACATGGGCCATGTTTTGTTTCCTATCTTTATTCTTTGTTTATCATGTACATGGGCCATGTTTTGTTTCCCATCTTTATTCTTTGTTTATCATGTACATGGGCCATCTTTTGTTCCCCATCTTTATTCTTTGTTTATCATGTACATGGGCCATGCTTTGTTTCACATTTTTATTCTTTGTTTATCATGTACATGGGCCATGCTTTGTTTCCTATTTTTATTCTTTGTTTATCATGTACATGGGCCATGCTTTGTTTCCTATCTTTATTCTTTGTTTATCATGTACATGGGCCATGTTTTGTTTCCCATCTTTATTCTTTGTTTATCATGTACATGGGCCATGCTTTGTTTCCCATCTTTATTCTTTGTTTATCATGTATATGGGCCATGCTTTGTTTCCCATCTTTATTCTTTGTTTATCATGTACATGGGCCATGTTTTGTTTCCTATCTTTATTCTTTGTTTATCATGTACATGGGCCATGTTTTGTTTCCCATCTTTATTCTTTGTTTATCATGTACATGGGCCATGTTTTGTTTCCTATCTTTATTCTTTGTTTATCATGTACATGGGTCATGTTTTGTTTCCTATCTTTATTCTTTGTTTATCATGTACATGGGCCATGTTTTGTTTCCCATCTTTATTCTTTGTTTATCATGTACATGGGCCATGCTTTGTTTCCCATCTTTATTCTTTGTTTATCATGTACATGGGTCATGTTTTGTTTCCCATCTTTATTCTTTGTTTATCATGTACATGGGCTATGTTTTGTTTCCTATCTTTATTCTTTGTTTATCATGTACATGGGCCATGCTTTGTTTCCCATCTTTATTCTTTGTTTATCATGTACATGGGCCATGTTTTGTTTCCCATCTTTATTCTTTGTTTATCATGTACATGGGCCATGTTTTGTTTCCTATCTTTATTCTTTGTTTATCATGTACATGGGCCATGTTTTGTTTCCTATCTTAATTCTTTGTTTATCATGTACATGGGCCATGTTTTGTTTCCCATCTTTATTCTTTGTTGATCATGTATATGGGCCATGTTTTGTTTCCTATCTTTATTCTTTGTTTATCATGTACATGGGCCATGTTTTGTTTCCTATCTTTATTCATTGCTTGTCATGTACATGGGCCATGTTTTGTTTCTCATCTTTATTCTTTGTTTATCATGTACATGGGCCATGTTTTGTTTCCTATTTTTATTCTTTGTTTATCATGTACATGGGCCATGTTTTGTTTCCCATCTTTATTCTTTGTTTATCATGTACATGGGCCATGTTTTGTTTCCATCTTTATTCTTTGTTTATCATGTACATGGGCCATGTTTTGTTTCCTATCTTTATTCTTTGTTTATCATGTACATGGGCCATGCTTTGTTTCCTATCTTTATTCTTTGTTTATCATGTACATGGGCCATGTTTTGCTTCCCATCTTTATTCTTTGTTTATCATGTACATGGGCCATGCTTTGTTTCCCATCTTTATTCTTTGTTTATCATGTACATGGGTCATGCTTTGTTTCCCATCTTTATTCTTTGTTTATCATGTACATGGGCCATGTTTTGTTTCCCCATCTTTATTCTTTGTTTATCATGTACATGGGCCATGTTTTGTTTCCCATCTTTATTCTTTGTTTATCATGTACATGGGCCATGTTTTGTTTCCCATCTTTATTCTTTGTTTATCATGTACATGGGCCATCTTTTGTTCCCCATCTTTATTCTTTGTTTATCATGTACATGGGCCATGTTTTGTTTCACATTTTTATTCTTTGTTTATCATGTACATGGGCCATGCTTTGTTTCCTATTTTTATTCTTTGTTTATCATGTACATGGGCCATGCTTTTTTTCCTATCTTTATTCTTTGTTTATCATGTACATGGGCCATGTTTTGTTTCCCATCTTTATTCTTTGTTTATCATGTACATGGGCCATGCTTTGTTTCCCATCTTTATTCTTTGTTTATCATGTATATGGGTCCTGCTTTGTTTCCCATCTTTATTCTTTGTTTATCATGTACATAGGCCATGCTTTGTTTCCCATCTTTATTCTTTGTTTATCATGTACATGGGCCATGTTTTGTTTCCTATCTTTATTCTTTGTTTATCATGTACATGGGCCATGTTTTGTTTCCCATCTTTATTCTTTGTTTATCATGTACATGGGCCATGTTTTGTTTCCTATCTTTATTCTTTGTTTATCATGTACATGGGCCATCTTTTGTTTCCCATCTTTATTCTTTGTTTATCATGTACATGGGCCATGCTTTGTTTCACATTTTTATTCTTTGTTTATCATGTACATGGGCCATGTTTTGTTTCATATCTTTATTCTTTGTTTATCATGTACATCGGTCATGCTTTGTTTCCTATCTTTATTCTTTGTTTATCATGTACATGGGCCATGTTTTGTTTCCCATCTTTATTCTTTGTTTATCATGTACATGGGCCATGTTTTGTTTCCTATCTTTATTCTTTGTTTATCATGTACATCGGTCATGCTTTGTTTCCTATCTTTATTCTTTGTTTATCATGTACATGGGCCATGTTTTGTTTCCTATCTTTATTCTTTGTTTATCATGTACATCGGTCATGCTTTGTTTCCTATCTTTATTCTTTGTTTTTCATGTACATGGGCCATGTTTTGTTTCCTATCTTTATTCTTTGTTTATCATGTACATGGGTCATGTTTTGTTTCCTATCTTTATTCTTTGATTATCATGTACATGGGCCATGCTTTGTTTCCTATCTTTATTCTTTGTTTATCATGTACATGGGCCATGTTTTGTTTCCTATCTTTATTCTTTGTTTATCATGTACATGGGCCATGTTTTGTTTCCCATCTTTATTCTTTGTTTATTATGTATATGGGCCATGCTTTGTTTCCCATCTTTATTCTTTGTTTATCATGTATATGGGCTATTTGTTTTATTTCCTATCTTTATTCTTTGTTTATCATGTACATGGGCCATGTTTTGTTTCCTATCTTTATTCTCTGTTTATCATGTACATGGGCCATGCTTTGTTTCCCATCTTTATTCTTTGTTTATCATGTATATGGGCCATGTTTTGTTTCCTATCTTTATTCTTTGTTTATCATGTACATGGGCCATGTTTTGTTTCCTATCTTTATTCATTGCTTGTCATGTACATGGGCCATGTTTTGTTTCTCATCTTTATTCTTTGTTTATCATGTACATGGGCCATGTTTTGTTTCCTATTTTTATTCTTTGTTTATCATGTACATGGGCCATGTTTTGTTTCCCATCTTTATTCTTTGTTTATCATGTACATGGGCCATGTTTTGTTTCCATCTTTATTCTTTGTTTATCATGTACATGGGCCATGTTTTGTTTCCTATCTTTATTCTTTGTTTATCATGTACATGGGCCATGCTTTGTTTCCTATCTTTATTCTTTGTTTATCATGTACATGGGCCATGTTTTGCTTCCCATCTTTATTCTTTGTTTATCATGTACATGGGCCATGCTTTGTTTCCCATCTTTATTCTTTGTTTATCATGTACATGGGTCATGCTTTGTTTCCCATCTTTATTCTTTGTTTATCATGTACATGGGCCATGTTTTGTTTCCCCATCTTTATTCTTTGTTTATCATGTACATGGGCCATGTTTTGTTTCCCATCTTTATTCTTTGTTTATCATGTACATGGGCCATGTTTTGTTTCCCATCTTTATTCTTTGTTTATCATGTACATGGGCCATCTTTTGTTCCCCATCTTTATTCTTTGTTTATCATGTACATGGGCCATGTTTTGTTTCACATTTTTATTCTTTGTTTATCATGTACATGGGCCATGCTTTGTTTCCTATTTTTATTCTTTGTTTATCATGTACATGGGCCATGCTTTTTTTCCTATCTTTATTCTTTGTTTATCATGTACATGGGCCATGTTTTGTTTCCCATCTTTATTCTTTGTTTATCATGTACATGGGCCATGCTTTGTTTCCCATCTTTATTCTTTGTTTATCATGTATATGGGTCCTGCTTTGTTTCCCATCTTTATTCTTTGTTTATCATGTACATAGGCCATGCTTTGTTTCCCATCTTTATTCTTTGTTTATCATGTACATGGGCCATGTTTTGTTTCCTATCTTTATTCTTTGTTTATCATGTACATGGGCCATGTTTTGTTTCCCATCTTTATTCTTTGTTTATCATGTACATGGGCCATGTTTTGTTTCCTATCTTTATTCTTTGTTTATCATGTACATGGGCCATCTTTTGTTTCCCATCTTTATTCTTTGTTTATCATGTACATGGGCCATGCTTTGTTTCACATTTTTATTCTTTGTTTATCATGTACATGGGCCATGTTTTGTTTCATATCTTTATTCTTTGTTTATCATGTACATCGGTCATGCTTTGTTTCCTATCTTTATTCTTTGTTTATCATGTACATGGGCCATGTTTTGTTTCCCATCTTTATTCTTTGTTTATCATGTACATGGGCCATGTTTTGTTTCCTATCTTTATTCTTTGTTTATCATGTACATCGGTCATGCTTTGTTTCCTATCTTTATTCTTTGTTTATCATGTACATGGGCCATGTTTTGTTTCCTATCTTTATTCTTTGTTTATCATGTACATCGGTCATGCTTTGTTTCCTATCTTTATTCTTTGTTTTTCATGTACATGGGCCATGTTTTGTTTCCTATCTTTATTCTTTGTTTATCATGTACATGGGTCATGTTTTGTTTCCTATCTTTATTCTTTGATTATCATGTACATGGGCCATGCTTTGTTTCCTATCTTTATTCTTTGTTTATCATGTACATGGGCCATGTTTTGTTTCCTATCTTTATTCTTTGTTTATCATGTACATGGGCCATGTTTTGTTTCCCATCTTTATTCTTTGTTTATTATGTATATGGGCCATGCTTTGTTTCCCATCTTTATTCTTTGTTTATCATGTATATGGGCTATTTGTTTTATTTCCTATCTTTATTCTTTGTTTATCATGTACATGGGCCATGTTTTGTTTCCTATCTTTATTCTCTGTTTATCATGTACATGGGCCATGCTTTGTTTCCCATCTTTATTCTTTGTTTATCATGTATATGGGCCATGTTTTGTTTCCTATCTTTATTCTTTGTTTATCATGTACATGGGCCATGTTTTGTTTCCTATCTTTATTCTTTGCTTATCATGTACATGGGCCATCTTTTGTTTCCCATCTTTATTCTTAGTTTATCATGTACATGGGCCATGTTTTGTTTCCCATCTTTATTCTTTGTTTATCATGTACATGGGCCATGTTTTGTTTCCTATCTTTATTCTTTGTTTATCATGTACATGGGCCATGCTTTGTTTCCCATCTTTATTCTTTGTTTATCATGTATATAGACCATGTTTTGTTTCCTATCTTTATTCTTTGTTTATCATGTACATGGGCCATCTTTTGTTTCCTATATTTATTCTTTGTTTATCATGTACATGGGCCATGTTTTGTTTTCAATCTTTATTCTTTGTTTATCATGTACATGGGCCATGCTTTGTTTCCTATCTTTATTCTTTGTTTATCATGTACATGGGTCATGTTTTGTTTCCCATCTTTATTCTTTGTTTATCATGTACATGGGCCATGTTTTGTTTCCTATCTTTATTCTTTGTTTATCATGTACATGGGCCATGTTTTGTTTCCTATCTTTATTCTTTGTTTATCATGTACATGGGCCATGTTTTGTTTCCCATCTTTATTCTTTGTTTATCATGTACATGGGCCATGCTTTGTTTGCCATCTTTATTCTTTGTTTATCATGTACATGGGTCATGTTTTGTTTCCCATCTTTATTCTTTGTTTATCATGTACATGGGCTATGTTTTGTTTCCTATCTTTATTCTTTGTTTATCATGTACATGGGCCATGCTTTGTTTCCCATCTTTATTCTTTGTTTATCATGTACATGGGCCATGTTTTGTTTCCCATCTTTATTCTTTGTTTATCATGTACATGGGTCATGTTTTGTTTCCCATCTTTATTCTTTGTTTATCATGTACATGGGCCATGTTTTGTTTCCCATCTTTATTCTTTGTTTATCGTGTACATGGGCCATGCTTTGTTTCCCATCTTTATTCTTTGTTTATCATGTACATGGGCCATGTTTTGTTTCCCATCTTTATTCTTTGTTTATCATGTACATGGGCCATGTTTTTTTTCCCATCTTTATTCTTTGTTTATCATGTACATGGGCCATGTTTTGTTTCCTATCTTTATTCTTTGTTTATCATGTACATGGGTCATGTTTTGCTTCCCATCTTTATTCTTAGTTTATCATGTACATGGGCCATGTTTTGTTTCCTATCTTTATTCTTTGTTTATCATGTACATGGGCCATGTTTTGTTTCCCATCTTTATTCTTTGTTTATCATGTACATGGGCCATGTTTTGTTTCCTATCTTTATTCTTTGTTTATCATGTACATGGGCCATGTTTTGTTTCCCATCTTTATTCTTTGTTTATCATGTACATGGGTCATGTTTTGTTTCCTATCTTTATTCTTTGTTTATCATGTACATGGGCCATGTTTTGTTTCCTATCTTTATTCTTTGTTTATCATGTACATGGGCCATGTTTTGTTTCCCATCTTTATTCTTTGTTGATCATGTATATGGGCCATGTTTTTTTTCCTATCTTTATTCTTTGTTTATCATGTACATGGGCCATGTTTTGTTTCCTATCTTTATTCTTTGCTTATCATGTACATGGGCCATGTTTTGCTTCCCATCTTTATTCTTTGTTTATCATGTACATGGGCCATGTTTTGTTTCCTATTTTTATTCTTTGTTTATCATGTACATGGGCCATGTTTTGTTTCCGATCTGTATTCTTTGTTTATCATGTACATGGGCCATGTTTTGTTTCCATCTTTATTCTTTGTTTATCATGTACATGGGCCATGTTTTGTTTCCTATCTTTATTCTTTGTTTATCATGTACATGGGCCATGCTTTGTTTCCCATCTTTATTCTTTGTTTATCATGTACATGGGCCATGTTTTGTTTCCTATCTTTATTCTTTGTTTATCATGTACATGGGCCATGTTTTGTTTCCCATCTTTATTCTTTGTTTATTATGTATATGGGCCATGCTTTGTTTCCCATCTTTATTCTTTGTTTATCATGTATATGGGCTATTTGTTTAATTTCCTATCTTTATTCTTTGTTTATCATGTACATGGGCCATGTTTTGTTTCCTATCTTTATTCTCTGTTTATCATGTACATGGGCCATGCTTTGTTTCCCATCTTTATTCTTTGTTTATCATGTATATGGGCCATGTTTTGTTTCCTATCTTTATTCTTTGTTTATCATGTACATGGGCCATCTTTTGTTTCCCATCTTTCTTCTTTGTTTATCATATACATGGGCCATGTTTTGTTTCCTATCTTTATTCTTTGCTTATCATGTACATGGGCCATCTTTTGTTTCCCATCTTTATTCTTAGTTTATCATGTACATGGGCCATCTTTTGTTTCCCATCTTTATTCTTTGTTTATCATGTACATGGGCCATGTTTTGTTTCCTATCTTTATTCTTTGTTTATCATGTACATGGGCCATGCTTTGTTTCCCATCTTTATTCTTTGTTTATCATGTATATAGACCATGTTTTGTTTCCTATCTTTATTCTTTGTTTATCATGTACATGGGCCATCTTTTGTTTCCTATATTTATTCTTTGTTTATCATGTACATGGGCCATGTTTTGTTTTCAATCTTTATTCTTTGTTTATCATGTACATGGGCCATGCTTTGTTTCCTATCTTTATTCTTTGTTTATCATGTACATGGGTCATGTTTTGTTTCCCATCTTTATTCTTTGTTTATCATGTACATGGGCCATGTTTTGTTTCCCATCTTTATTCTTTGTTTATCATGTACATGGGCCATGTTTTGTTTCCTATCTTTATTCTTTGTTTATCATGTACATGGGCCATGTTTTGTTTCCCATCTTTATTCTTTGTTTATCATGTACATGGGCCATGCTTTGTTTGCCATCTTTATTCTTTGTTTATCATGTACATGGGTCATGTTTTGTTTCCCATCTTTATTCTTTGTTTATCATGTACATGGGCTATGTTTTGTTTCCTATCTTTATTCTTTGTTTATCATGTACATGGGCCATGCTTTGTTTCCCATCTTTATTCTTTGTTTATCATGTACATGGGCCATGTTTTGTTTCCCATCTTTATTCTTTGTTTATCATGTACATGGGACATGTTTTGTTTCCCATCTTTATTCTTTGTTTATCATGTACATGGGCCATGTTTTGTTTCCCATCTTTATTCTTTGTTTATCGTGTACATGGGCCATGCTTTGTTTCCCATCTTTATTCTTTGTTTATCATGTACATGGGCCATGTTTTGTTTCCCATCTTTATTCTTTGTTTATCATGTACATGGGCCATGTTTTTTTTCCCATCTTTATTCTTTGTTTATCATGTACATGGGCCATGTTTTGTTTCCTATCTTTATTCTTTGTTTATCATGTACATGGGTTATGTTTTGCTTCCCATCTTTATTCTTAGTTTATCATGTACATGGGCCATGTTTTGTTTCCTATCTTTATTCTTTGTTTATCATGTACATGGGCCATGTTTTGTTTCCCATCTTTATTCTTTGTTTATCATGTACATGGGCCATGTTTTGTTTCCTATCTTTATTCTTTGTTTATCATGTACATGGGCCATGTTTTGTTTCCCATCTTTATTCTTTGTTTATCATGTACATGGGTCATGTTTTGTTTCCTATCTTTATTCTTTGTTTATCATGTACATGGGCCATGTTTTGTTTCCTATCTTTATTCTTTGTTTATCATGTACATGGGCCATGTTTTGTTTCCCATCTTTATTCTTTGTTGATCATGTATATGGGCCATGTTTTTTTTCCTATCTTTATTCTTTGTTTATCATGTACATGGGCCATGTTTTGTTTCCTATCTTTATTCTTTGCTTATCATGTACATGGGCCATGTTTTGCTTCCCATCTTTATTCTTTGTTTATCATGTACATGGGCCATGTTTTGTTTCCTATTTTTATTCTTTGTTTATCATGTACATGGGCCATGTTTTGTTTCCGATCTGTATTCTTTGTTTATCATGTACATGGGCCATGTTTTGTTTCCATCTTTATTCTTTGTTTATCATGTACATGGGCCATGTTTTGTTTCCTATCTTTATTCTTTGTTTATCATGCACATGGGCCATGCTTTGTTTCCCATCTTTATTCTTTGTTTATCATGTACATGGGCCATGTTTTGTTTCCCATCTTTATTCTTTGTTTATCATGTACATGGGCCATGTTTTGTTTCCCATCTTTATTCTTTGTTTATCATGTACATGGGCCATGCTTTGTTTCCCATCTTTATTCTTTGTTTATCATGTACATGGGTCATGTTTTGTTTCCCATCTTTATTCTTTGTTTATCATGTACATGGGCTATGTTTTGTTTCCTATCTTTATTCTTTGTTTATCATGTACATGGGCCATGCTTTATTTCCCATCTTTATTCTTTGTTTATCATGTACATGGGCCATGTTTTGTTTCCCATCTTTATTCTTTGTTTATCATGTACATGGGCCATGTTTTGTTTCCTATCTTTATTCTTTGTTTATCATGTACATGGGCCATGTTTTGTTTCCTATCTTTATTCTTTGTTTATCATGTACATGGGCCATGTTTTGTTTCCCATCTTTATTCTTTGTTGATCATGTATATGGGCCATGTTTTGTTTCCTATCTTTATTCTTTGTTTATCATGTACATGGGCCATGTTTTGTTTCCTATCTTTATTCATTGCTTGTCATGTACATGGGCCATGTTTTGTTTCCCATCTTTATTCTTTGTTTATCATGTACATGGGCCATGTTTTGTTTCCTATTTTTATTCTTTGTTTATCATGTACATGGGCCATGTTTTGTTTCCCATCTTTATTCTTTGTTTATCATGTACATGGGCCATGTTTTGTTTCCATCTTTATTCTTTGTTTATCATGTACATGGGCCATGTTTTGTTTCCTATCTTTATTCTTTGTTTATCATGTACATGGGCCATGCTTTGTTTCCTATCTTTATTCTTTGTTTATCATGTACATGGGCCATGTTTTGTTTCCCATCTTTATTCTTTGTTTATCATGTACATGGGCCATGCTTTGTTTCCCATCTTTATTCTTTGTTTATCATGTACATGGGTCATGCTTTGTTTCCCATCTTTATTCTTTGTTTATCATGTACATGGGCCATGTTTTGTTTCCCCATCTTTATTCTTTGTTTATCATGTACATGGGCCATGTTTTGTTTCCTATCTTTATTCTTTGTTTATCATGTACATGGGCCATGTTTTGTTTCCCATCTTTATTCTTTGTTTATCATGTACATGGGCCATGTTTTGTTTCCCATCTTTATTCTTTGTTTATCATGTACATGGGCCATCTTTTGTTCCCCATCTTTATTCTTTGTTTATCATGTACATGGGCCATGTTTTGTTTCAAATTTTTATTCTTTGTTTATCATGTACATGGGCCATGCTTTGTTTCCTATTTTTATTCTTTGTTTATCATGTACATGGGCCATGCTTTGTTTCCTATCTTTATTCTTTGTTTATCATGTACATGGGCCATGTTTTGTTTCCCATCTTTATTCTTTGTTTATCATGTACATGGGCCATGCTTTGTTTCCCATCTTTATTCTTTGTTTATCATGTATATGGGTCATGCTTTGTTTCCCATCTTTATTCTTTGTTTATCATGTACATAGGCCATGCTTTGTTTCCCATCTTTATTCTTTGTTTATCATGTACATGGGCCATGTTTTGTTTCCTATCTTTATTCTTTGTTTATCATGTACATGGGCCATGTTTTGTTTCCCATCTTTATTCTTTGTTTATCATGTACATGGGCCATGTTTTGCTTCCTATCTTTATTCTTTGTTTATCATGTACATGGGCCATCTTTTGTTTCCCATCTTTATTCTTTGTTTATCATGTACATGGGCCATGCTTTGTTTCACATTTTTATTCTTTGTTTATCATGTACATGGGCCATGTTTTGTTTCATATCTTTATTCTTTGTTTATCATGTACATCGGTCATGCTTTGTTTCCTATCTTTATTCTTTGTTTATCATGTACATGGGCCATGTTTTGTTTCCCATCTTTATTCTTTGTTTATCATGTACATGGGCCATGTTTTGTTTCCTATCTTTATTCTTTGTTTATCATGTACATCGGTCATGCTTTGTTTCCTATCTTTATTCTTTGTTTATCATGTACATGGGCCATGTTTTGTTTCCTATCTTTATTCTTTGTTTATCATGTACATCGGTCATGCTTTGTTTCCTATCTTTATTCTTTGTTTTTCATGTACATGGGCCATGTTTTGTTTCCTATCTTTATTCTTTGTTTATCATGTACATGGGTCATGTTTTGTTTCCTATCTTTATTCTTTGATTATCATGTACATGGGCCATGCTTTGTTTCCTATCTTTATTCTTTGTTTATCATGTACATGGGCCATGTTTTGTTTCCTATCTTTATTCTTTGTTTATCATGTACATGGGCCATGTTTTGTTTCCCATCTTTATTCTTTGTTTATTATGTATATCGGCCATGCTTTGTTTCCCATCTTTATTCTTTGTTTATCATGTATATGGGCTATTTGTTTTATTTCCTATCTTTATTCTTTGTTTATCATGTACATGGGCCATGTTTTGTTTCCTATCTTTATTCTCTGTTTATCATGTACATGGGCCATGCTTTGTTTCCCATCTTTATTCTTTGTTTATCATGTATATGGGCCATGTTTTGTTTCCTATCTTTATTCTTTGTTTATCATGTACATGGGCCATCTTTTGTTTCCCATCTTTCTTCTTTGTTTATCATATACATGGGCCATGTTTTGTTTCCTATCTTTATTCTTTGCTTATCATGTACATGGGCCATCTTTTGTTTCCCATCTTTATTCTTAGTTTATCATGTACATGGGCCATGTTTTGTTTCCCATCTTTATTCTTTGTTTATCATGTACATGGGCCATGTTTTGTTTCCTATCTTTATTCTTTGTTTATCATGTACATGGGCCATGCTTTGTTTCCCATCTTTATTCTTTGTTTATCATGTATATAGACCATGTTTTGTTTCCTATCTTTATTCTTTGTTTATCATGTACATGGGCCATCTTTTGTTTCCTATATTTATTCTTTGTTTATCATGTACATGGGCCATGTTTTGTTTTCAATCTTTATTCTTTGTTGATCATGTACATGGGCCATGCTTTGTTTCCTATCTTTATTCTTTGTTTATCATGTACATGGGTCATGTTTTGTTTCCCATCTTTATTCTTTGTTTATCATGTACATGGGCCATGTTTTGTTTCCCATCTTTATTCTTTGTTTATCATGTACATGGGCCATGTTTTGTTTCCTATCTTTATTCTTTGTTTATCATGTACATGGGCCATGTTTTGTTTCCCATCTTTATTCTTTGTTTATCATGTACATGGGCCATGCTTTGTTTGCCATCTTTATTCTTTGTTTATCATGTACATGGGTCATGTTTTGTTTCCCATCTTTATTCTTTGTTTATCATGTACATGGGCTATGTTTTGTTTCCTATCTTTATTCTTTGTTTATCATGTACATGGGCCATGCTTTGTTTCCCATCTTTATTCTTTGTTTATCATGTACATGGGCCATGTTTTGTTTCCCATCTTTATTCTTTGTTTATCATGTACATGGGTCATGTTTTGTTTCCCATCTTTATTCTTTGTTTATCATGTACATGGGCCATGTTTTGTTTCCCATCTTTATTCTTTGTTTATCGTGTACATGGGCCATGCTTTGTTTCCCATCTTTATTCTTTGTTTATCATGTACATGGGCCATGTTTTGTTTCCCATCTTTATTCTTTGTTTATCATGTACATGGGCCATGTTTTTTTTCCCATCTTTATTCTTTGTTTATCATGTACATGGGCCATGTTTTGTTTCCTATCTTTATTCTTTGTTTATCATGTACATGGGTCATGTTTTGCTTCCCATCTTTATTCTTAGTTTATCATGTACATGGGCCATGTTTTGTTTCCTATCTTTATTCTTTGTTTATCATGTACATGGGCCATGTTTTGTTTCCCATCTTTATTCTTTGTTTATCATGTACATGGGCCATGTTTTGTTTCCTATCTTTATTCTTTGTTTATCATGTACATGGGCCATGCTTTGTTTCCCATCTTTATTGTTTGTTTATCATGTACATGGGCCATGTTTTGTTTCCCATCTTTATTCTTTGTTTATCATGTACATGGGTCATGTTTTGTTTCCTATCTTTATTCTTTGTTTATCATGTACATGGGCCATGTTTTGTTTCCTATCTTTATTCTTTGTTTATCATGTACATGGGCCATGTTTTGTTTCCCATCTTTATTCTTTGTTGATCATGTATATGGGCCATGTTTTTTTTCCTATCTTTATTCTTTGTTTATCATGTACATGGGCCATGTTTTGTTTCCTATCTTTATTCTTTGCTTATCATGTACATGGGCCATGTTTTGCTTCCCATCTTTATTCTTTGTTTATCATGTACATGGGCCATGTTTTGTTTCCTATTTTTATTCTTTGTTTATCATGTACATGGGCCATGTTTTGTTTCCGATCTGTATTCTTTGTTTATCATGTACATGGGCCATGTTTTGTTTCCATCTTTATTCTTTGTTTATCATGTACATGGGCCATGTTTTGTTTCCTATCTTTATTCTTTGTTTATCATGTACATGGGCCATGCTTTGTTTCCCATCTTTATTCTTTGTTTATCATGTACATGGGCCATGTTTTGTTTCCCATCTTTATTCTTTGTTTATCATGTACATGGGCCATGCTTTGTTTCCCATCTTTATTCTTTGTTCATCATGTACATGGGTCATGCTTTGTTTCCCATCTTTATTCTTTGTTTATCATGTACATGAGCCATGTTTTGTTTCCCCATCTTTATTCTTTGTTTATCATGTACATGGGCCATGTTTTGTTTCCTATCTTTATTCTTTGTTTATCATGTACATGGGCCATGTTTTGTTTCCCATCTTTATTCTTTGTTTATCATGTACATGGGCCATGTTTTGTTTCCCATCTTTATTCTTTGTTTATCATGTACATGGGCCATCTTTTGTTCCCCATCTTTATTCTTTGTTTATCATGTACATGGGCCATGTTTTGTTTCACATTTTTATTCTTTGTTTATCATGTACATGGGCCATGCTTTGTTTCCTATTTTTATTCTTTGTTTATCATGTACATGGGCCATGCTTTGTTTCCTATCTTTATTCTTTGTTTATCATGTACATGGGCCATGTTTTGTTTCCCATCTTTATTCTTTGTTTATCATGTACATGGGCCATGCTTTGTTTCCCATCTTTATTCTTTGTTTATCATGTATATGGGCCATGCTTTGTTTCCCATCTTTATTCTTTGTTTATCATGTACATAGGCCATGCTTTGTTTCCCATCTTTATTCTTTGTTTATCATGTACATGGGCCATGTTTTGTTTCCTATCTTTATTCTTTGTTTATCATGTACATGGGCCATGTTTTGTTTCCCATCTTTATTCTTTGTTTATCATGTACATGGGCCATGTTTTGTTTCCCATCTTTATTCTTTGTTTATCATGTACATGGGCCATCTTTTGTTTCCCATCTTTATTCTTTGTTTATCATGTACATGGGCCATGCTTTGTTTCCTATTTTTATTCTTTGTTTATCATGTACATGGGCCATGCTTTGTTTCCTATCTTTATTCTTTGTTTATCATGTACATGGGCCATGTTTTGTTTCCCATCTTTATTCTTTGTTTATCATGTACATGGGCCATGCTTTGTTTCCTATCTTTATTCTTTGTTTATCATGTACATGGGCCATGCTTTGTTTCCCATCTTTATTCTTTGTTTATCATGTATATGGGCCATGTTTTGTTTCCTATCTTTATTCTTTGCTTATCATGTACATGGGCCATCTTTTGTTTCCCATCTTTATTCTTAGTTTATCATGTACATGGGCCATGTTTTGTTTCCCATCTTTATTCTTTGTTTATCATGTACATGGGCTATGTTTTGTTTCCTATCTTTATTCTTTGTTTATCATGTACATGGGCCATGTTTTGTTTCCCATCTTTATTCTTTGTTTATCATGTACATCGGCCATGCTTTGTTTCCCATCTTTATTCTTTGTTTATCATGTACATGGGTCATGCTTTGTTTCCCATCTTTATTCTTTGTTTATCATGTACATGGGCCATGCTTTGTTTCCCATCTTTATTCTTTGTTTATCATGTACATGGGTCATGCTTTGTTTCCCATCTTTATTCTTTGTTTATCATGTACATGGGCCATGTTTTGTTTCCCATCTTTATTCTTTGTTTATCATGTACATGGGCCATGTTTTGTTTCCCATCTTTATTCTTTGTTTATCATGTACATGGGCCATCTTTTGTTTCCCATCTTTATTCTTTGCTTATCATGTACATGGGCCATGTTTTGTTTCACATTTTTATTCTTTGTTTATCATGTACATGGGCCATGCTTTGTTTCCTATCTTTATTCTTTGTTTATCATGTACATGGGCCATGCTTTGTTTCCTATCTTTATTCTTTGTTTATCATGTACATGGGCCATGTTTTGTTTCCCATCTTTATTCTTTGTTGATCATGTATATGGGCCATGTTTTTTTTCCTATCTTTATTCTTTGTTTATCATGTACATGGGCCATGTTTTGTTTCCCATCTTTATTCTTTGCTTATCATGTACATGGGCCATGTTTTGCTTCCCATCTTTATTCTTTGTTTATCATGTACATGGGCCATGTTTTGTTTCCTATTTTTATTCTTTGTTTATCATGTACATGGGCCATGTTTTGTTTCCGATCTGTATTCTTTGTTTATCATGTACATGGGCCATGTTTTGTTTCCATCTTTATTCTTTGTTTATCATGTACATGGGCCATGTTTTGTTTCCTATCTTTATTCTTTGTTTATCATGTACATGGGCCATGCTTTGTTTCCCATCTTTATTCTTTGTTTATCATGTACATGGGCCATGTTTTGTTTCCCATCTTTATTCTTTGTTTATCATGTACATGGGCCATGCTTTGTTTCCCATCTTTATTCTTTGTTCATCATGTACATGGGTCATGCTTTGTTTCCCATCTTTATTCTTTGTTTATCATGTACATGAGCCATGTTTTGTTTCCCCATCTTTATTCTTTGTTTATCATGTACATGGGCCATGTTTTGTTTCCTATCTTTATTCTTTGTTTATCATGTACATGGGCCATGTTTTGTTTCCCATCTTTATTCTTTGTTTATCATGTACATGGGCCATGTTTTGTTTCCCATCTTTATTCTTTGTTTATCATGTACATGGGCCATCTTTTGTTCCCCATCTTTATTCTTTGTTTATCATGTACATGGGCCATGTTTTGTTTCACATTTTTATTCTTTGTTTATCATGTACATGGGCCATGCTTTGTTTCCTATTTTTATTCTTTGTTTATCATGTACATGGGCCATGCTTTGTTTCCTATCTTTATTCTTTGTTTATCATGTACATGGGCCATGTTTTGTTTCCCATCTTTATTCTTTGTTTATCATGTACATGGGCCATGCTTTGTTTCCCATCTTTATTCTTTGTTTATCATGTATATGGGCCATGCTTTGTTTCCCATCTTTATTCTTTGTTTATCATGTACATAGGCCATGCTTTGTTTCCCATCTTTATTCTTTGTTTATCATGTACATGGGCCATGTTTTGTTTCCTATCTTTATTCTTTGTTTATCATGTACATGGGCCATGTTTTGTTTCCCATCTTTATTCTTTGTTTATCATGTACATGGGCCATCTTTTGTTTCCCATCTTTATTCTTTGTTTATCATGTACATGGGCCATGCTTTGTTTCCTATTTTTATTCTTTGTTTATCATGTACATGGGCCATGCTTTGTTTCCTATCTTTATTCTTTGTTTATCATGTACATGGGCCATGTTTTGTTTCCCATCTTTATTCTTTGTTTATCATGTACATGGGCCATGCTTTGTTTCCTATCTTTATTCTTTGTTTATCATGTACATGGGCCATGCTTTGTTTCCCATCTTTATTCTTTGTTTATCATGTATATGGGCCATGTTTTGTTTCCTATCTTTATTCTTTGCTTATCATGTACATGGGCCATCTTTTGTTTCCCATCTTTATTCTTAGTTTATCATGTACATGGGCCATGTTTTGTTTCCCATCTTTATTCTTTGTTTATCATGTACATGGGCTATGTTTTGTTTCCTATCTTTATTCTTTGTTTATCATGTACATGGGCCATGTTTTGTTTCCCATCTTTATTCTTTGTTTATCATGTACATCGGCCATGCTTTGTTTCCCATCTTTATTCTTTGTTTATCATGTACATGGGTCATGCTTTGTTTCCCATCTTTATTCTTTGTTTATCATGTACATGGGCCATGCTTTGTTTCCCATCTTTATTCTTTGTTTATCATGTACATGGGTCATGCTTTGTTTCCCATCTTTATTCTTTGTTTATCATGTACATGGGCCATGTTTTGTTTCCCATCTTTATTCTTTGTTTATCATGTACATGGGCCATGTTTTGTTTCCCATCTTTATTCTTTGTTTATCATGTACATGGGCCATCTTTTGTTTCCCATCTTTATTCTTTGCTTATCATGTACATGGGCCATGTTTTGTTTCACATTTTTATTCTTTGTTTATCATGTACATGGGCCATGCTTTGTTTCCTATCTTTATTCTTTGTTTATCATGTACATGGGCCATGCTTTGTTTCCTATCTTTATTCTTTGTTTATCATGTACATGGGCCATGTTTTGTTTCCTATCTTTATTCTTTGTTTATCATGTACATCGGTCATGCTTTGTTTCCTATCTTTATTCTTTGTTTTTCATGTACATGGGCCATGTTTTGTTTCCTATCTTTATTCTTTGTTTATCATGTACATGGGTCATGTTTTGTTTCCTATCTTTATTCTTTGTTTATCATGTACATGGGCCATGCTTTGTTTCCTATCTTTATTCTTTGTTTATCATGTACATGGGCCATGTTTTGTTTCCTATCTTTATTCTTTGTTTATCATGTACATGGGCCATGTTTTGTTTCCCATCTTTATTCTTTGTTTATTATGTATATGGGCCATGCTTTGTTTCCCATCTTTATTCTTTGTTTATCATGTATTTGGGCTATTTGTTTTATTTCCTATCTTGATTCTTTGTTTATCATGTACATGGGCCATGTTTTGTTTCCTATCTTTATTCTCTGTTTATCATGTACATGAGCCATGCTTTGTTTCCCATCTTTATTCTTTGTTTATCATGTATATGGGCCATGTTTTGTTTCCTATCTTTATTCTTTGTTTATCATGTACATGGGCCATGTTTTGTTTCCCATCTTTATTCTTTGTTTATCATGTATATGGGCCATGTTTTGTTTCCCATCTTTATTCTTTGTTTATCATGTACATGGGCCATCTTTTGTTTCCCATCTTTCTTCTTTGTTTATCATATACATGGGCCATGTTTTGTTTCCTATCTTTATTCTTTGCTTATCATGTACATGGGCCATCTTTTGTTTCCCATCTTTATTCTTAGTTTATCATGTACATGGGCCATGTTTTGTTTCCCATCTTTATTCTTTGTTTATCATGTACATGGGCCATGTTTTGTTTCCTATCTTTATTCTTTGTTTATCATGTACATGGGCCATGCTTTGTTTCCCATCTTTATTCTTTGTTTATCATGTATATAAACCATGTTTTGTTTCCTATCTTTATTCTTTGTTTATCATGTACATGGGCCATCTTTTGTTTCCTATATTTATTCTTTGTTTATCATGTACATGGGCCATGTTTTGTTTTCAATCTTTATTCTTTGTTTATCATGTACATGGGCCATGCTTTGTTTCCTATCTTTATTCTTTGTTTATCATGTACATGGGTCATGTTTTGTTTCCCATCTTTATTCTTTGTTTATCATGTACATGGGCCATGTTTTGTTTCCCATCTTTATTCTTTGTTTATCATGTACATGGGCCATGTTTTGTTTCCTATCTTTATTCTTTGTTTATCATGTACATGGGCCATGCTTTGTTTCCCATCTTTATTCTTTGTTTATCATGTACATGGGCCATGTTTTGTTTCCCATCTTTATTCTTTGTTTATCATGTACATGGGTCATGTTTTGTTTCCTATCTTTATTCTTTGTTTATCATGTACATGGGCCATGTTTTGTTTCCCATCTTTATTCTTTGTTTATCATGTACATGGGCCATGTTTTGTTTCCCATCTTTATTCTTTGTTTATCATGTACATGGGCCATGCTTTGTTTCCCATCTTTATTCTTTGTTTATCATGTACATGGGCCATGTTTTGTTTCCCATCTTTATTCTTTGTTTATCATGTACATGGGCCATGTTTTGTTTCCCATCTTTATTCTTTGTTTATCATGTACATGGGCCATGTTTTGTTTCCTATCTTTATTCTTTGTTTATCATGTACATGGGTCATGTTTTGTTTCCCATCTTTATTCTTAGTTTATCATGTACATGGGCCATGTTTTGTTTCCTATCTTTATTCTTTGTTTATCATGTACATGGGCCATGTTTTGTTTCCTATCTTTATTCTTTGTTTATCATGTACATGGGCCATGTTTTGTTTCCTATCTTTATTCTTTGTTTATCATGTACATGGGCCATGCTTTGTTTCCCATCTTTATTCTTTGTTTATCATGTACATGGGCCATGTTTTGTTTCCCATCTTTATTCTTTGTTTATCATGTACATGGGCCATGTTTTGTTTCCTATCTTTATTCTTTGTTTATCATGTACATGGGCCATGTTTTGTTTCCTATCTTTATTCTTTGTTTATCATGTACATGGGCCCTGTTTTGTTTCCCATCTTTATTCTTTGTTGATCATGTATATGGGCCATGTTTTGTTTCCTATCTTTATTCTTTGTTTATCATGTACATGGGCCATGTTTTGTTTCCTATCTTTATTCTTTGCTTATCATGTACATGGGCCATGTTTTGTTTCCCATCTTTATTCTTTGTTTATCATGTACATGGGCCATGTTTTGTTTCCTATTTTTATTCTTTGTTTATCATGTACATGGGCCATGTTTTGTTTCCCATCTGTATTCTTTGTTTATCATGTACATGGGCCATGTTTTGTTTCCATCTTTATTCTTTGTTTATCATGTACATGGGCCATGTTTTGTTTCCTATCTTTATTCTTTGTTTATCATGTACATGGGCCATGCTTTGTTTCCTATCTTTATTCTTTGTTTATCATGTACATGGGCCATGTTTTGTTTCCCATCTTTATTCTTTGTTTATCATGTACATGGGCCATGCTTTGTTTCCCATCTTTATTCTTTGTTTATCATGTACATGGGTCATGCTTTGTTTCCCATCTTTATTCTTTGTTTAACATGTACATGGGCCATGTTTTGTTTCCCCATCTTTATTCTTTGTTTATCATGTACATGGGCCATGTTTTGTTTCCTATCTTTATTCTTTGTTTATCATGTACATGGGCCATGTTTTGTTTCCCATCTTTATTCTTTGTTTATCATGTACATGGGCCATGTTTTGTTTCCCATCTTTATTCTTTGTTTATCATGTACATGGGCCATGTTTTGTTTCACATTTTTATTCTTTGTTTATCATGTACATGGGCCATGCTTTGTTTCCTATTTTTATTCTTTGTTTATCATGTACATGGGCCATGCTTTGTTTCCCATCTTTATTCTTTGTTTATCATGTACATGGGCCATGTTTTGTTTCCCATCTTTATTCTTTGTTTATCATGTACATGGGCCATGCTTTGTTTCCCATCTTTATTCTTTGTTTATCATGTATATGGGCCATGCTTTGTTTCCCATCTTTATTCTTTGTTTATCATGTACATAGGCCATGCTTTGTTTCCGTTTTTATTTTTTGTTTATCATGTACATGGGCCATGTTTTGTTTCCTATCTTTATTCTTTGTTTATCATGTACATGGGCCATGTTTTGTTTCCCATCTTTATTCTTTGTTTATCATGTACATGGGCCATGTTTTGTTTCCCATCTTTATTCTTTGTTTATCATGTACATGGGCCATGCTTTGTTTCCCATCTTTATTCTTTGTTTATCATGTATATGGGCCATGCTTTGTTTCCCATCTTTATTCTTTGTTTATCATGTACATAGGCCATGCTTTGTTTCCCATCTTTATTCTTTGTTTATCATGTACATGGGCTATGTTTTGTTTCCCATCTTTATTCTTTGTTTATCATGTACATGGGCCATGTTTTGTTTCCCATCTTTATTCTTTGTTTATCATGTACATGGGCCATGTTTTGTTTCCTATCTTTATTCTTTGTTTATCATGTACATGGGTCATGTTTTGTTTCCCATCTTTATTCTTAGTTTATCATGTACATGGGCCATGTTTTGTTTCATATCTTTATTCTTTGTTTATCATGTACATGGGCCATGTTTTGTTTCCCATCTTTATTCTTTGTTTATCATGTACATGGGCCATGTTTTGTTTCCTATCTTTATTCTTTGTTTATCATGTACATGGGCCATGCTTTGTTTCCCATCTTTATTGTTTGTTTATCATGTACATGGGCCATGTTTTGTTTCCCATCTTTATTCTTTGTTTATCATGTACATGGGCCATGTTTTGTTTCCTATCTTTATTCTTTGTTTATCATGTACATGGGCCATGTTTTGTTTCCTATCTTTATTCTTTGTTTATCATGTACATGGGCCATGTTTTGTTTCCCATCTTTATTCTTTGTTGATCATGTATATGGGCCATGTTTTGTTTCCTATCTTTATTCTTTGTTTATCATGTACATGGGCCATGTTTTGTTTCCTATCTTTATTCTTTGCTTATCATGTACATGGGCCATGTTTTGTTTCCCATCTTTATTCTTTGTTTATCATGTACATGGGCCATGTTTTGTTTCCTATTTTTATTCTTTGTTTATCATGTACATGGGCCATGTTTTGTTTCCTATCTGTATTCTTTGTTTATCATGTACATGGGCCATGTTTTGTTTCCATCTTTATTCTTTGTTTATCATGTACATGGGCCATGTTTTGTTTCCTATCTTTATTCTTTGTTTATCATGTACATGGGCCATGCTTTGGTTCCTATCTTTATTCTTTATTTATCATGTACATGGGCCATGTTTTGTTTCCCATCTTTATTCTTTGTTTATCATGTACATGGGCCATGCTTTGTTTCCCATCTTTATTCTTTGTTTATCATGTACATGGGTCATGCTTTGTTTCCCATCTTTATTCTTTGTTTATCATGTACATGGGCCATGTTTTGTTTCCCCATCTTTATTCTTTGTTTATCATGTACATGGGCCATGTTTTGTTTCCTATCTTTATTCTTTGTTTATCATGTACATGGGCCATGTTTTGTTTCCCATCTTTATTCTTTGTTTATCATGTACATGGGCCATGTTTTGTTTCCCATCTTTATTCTTTGTTTATCATGTACATGGGCCATGTTTTGTTTCACATTTTTATTCGTTGTTTATCATGTACATGGGCCATGCTTTGTTTCCTATTTTTATTCTTTGTTTATCATGTACATGGGCCATGCTTTGTTTCCCATCTTTATTCTTTGTTTATCATGTACATGGGCCATGTTTTGTTTCCCATCTTTATTCTTTGTTTATCATGTACATGGGCCATGCTTTGTTTCCCATCTTTATTCTTTGTTTATCATGTATATGGGCCATGCTTTGTTTCCCATCTTTATTCTTTGTTTATCATGTACATAGGCCATGCTTTGTTTCCCATCTTTATTCTTTGTTTATCATGTACATGGGCCATGTTTTGTTTCCTATCTTTATTCTTTGTTTATCATGTACATGGGCCATGTTTTGTTTCCCATCTTTATTCTTTGTTTATCATGTACATGGGCCATGTTTTGTTTCCCATCTTTATTCTTTGTTTATCATGTACATGGGCCATGCTTTGTTTCCCATCTTTATTCTTTGTTTATCATGTATATGGGCCATGCTTTGTTTCCCATCTTTATTCTTTGTTTATCATGTACATAGGCCATGCTTTGTTTCCCATCTTTATTCTTTGTTTATCATGTACATGGGCTATGTTTTGTTTCCCATCTTTATTCTTTGTTTATCATGTACATGGGCCATGTTTTGTTTCCCATCTTTATTCTTTGTTTATCATGTACATGGGCCATGTTTTGTTTCCTATCTTTATTCTTTGTTTATCATGTACATGGGTCATGTTTTGTTTCCCATCTTTATTCTTAGTTTATCATGTACATGGGCCATGTTTTGTTTCATATCTTTATTCTTTGTTTATCATGTACATGGGCCATGTTTTGTTTCCCATCTTTATTCTTTGTTTATCATGTACATGGGCCATGTTTTGTTTCCTATCTTTATTCTTTGTTTATCATGTACATGGGCCATGCTTTGTTTCCCATCTTTATTGTTTGTTTATCATGTACATGGGCCATGTTTTGTTTCCCATCTTTATTCTTTGTTTATCATGTACATGGGCCATGTTTTGTTTCCTATCTTTATTCTTTGTTTATCATGTACATGGGCCATGTTTTGTTTCCTATCTTTATTCTTTGTTTATCATGTACATGGGCCATGTTTTGTTTCCCATCTTTATTCTTTGTTGATCATGTATATGGGCCATGTTTTGTTTCCTATCTTTATTCTTTGTTTATCATGTACATGGGCCATGTTTTGTTTCCTATCTTTATTCTTTGCTTATCATGTACATGGGCCATGTTTTGTTTCCCATCTTTATTCTTTGTTTATCATGTACATGGGCCATGTTTTGTTTCCTATTTTTATTCTTTGTTTATCATGTACATGGGCCATGTTTTGTTTCCCATCTGTATTCTTTGTTTATCATGTACATGGGCCATGTTTTGTTTCCATCTTTATTCTTTGTTTATCATGTACATGGGCCATGTTTTGTTTCCTATCTTTATTCCTTGTTTATCATGTACATGGGCCATGCTTTGGTTCCTATCTTTATTCTTTATTTATCATGTACATGGGCCATGTTTTGTTTCCCATCTTTATTCTTTGTTTATCATGTACATGGGCCATGCTTTGTTTCCCATCTTTATTCTTTGTTTATCATGTACATGGGTCATGCTTTGTTCCCCATCTTTATTCTTTGTTTATCATGTACATGGGCCATGTTTTGTTTCCCCATCTTTATTCTTTGTTTATCATGTACATGGGCCATGTTTTGTTTCCTATCTTTATTCTTTGTTTATCATGTACATGGGCCATGTTTTGTTTCCCATCTTTATTCTTTGTTTATCATGTACATGGGCCATGTTTTGTTTCCCATCTTTATTCTTTGTTTATCATGTACATGGGCCATCTTTTGTTCCCCATCTTTATTCTTTGTTTATCATGTACATGGGCCATGTTTTGTTTCACATTTTTATTCTTTGTTTATCATGTACATGGGCCATGCTTTGTTTCCTATTTTTATTCTTTGTTTATCATGTACATGGGCCATGCTTTGTTTCCCATCTTTATTCTTTGTTTATCATGTACATGGGCCATGTTTTGTTTCCCATCTTTATTCTTTGTTTATCATGTACATGGGCCATGCTTTGTTTCCCATCTTTATTCTTTGTTTATCATGTATATGGGCCATGCTTTGTTTCCCATCTTTATTCTTTGTTTATCATGTACATAGGCCATGCTTTGTTTCCCATCTTTATTCTTTGTTTATCATGTACATGGGCCATGCTTTGTTTCCCATCTTTATTCTTTGTTTATCATGTATATAGGCCATGTTTTGTTTCCTATCTTTATTCTTTGCTTATCATGTACATGGGCCATCTTTTGTTTCCCATCTTTATTCTTTGTTTATCATGTACATGGGCCATGTTTTGTTTCCTATCTTTATTCTTTGTTTATCATGTACATGGGCTATGTTTTGTTTCCTATCTTTATTCTTTGTTTATCATGTACAAGGGCCATGTTTTGTTTCCCATCTTTATTCTTTGTTTATCATGTACATGGGCCATGCTTTGTTTCCCATCTTTATTCTTTGTTTATCATGTACATGGGTCATGCTTTGTTTCCCATCTTTATTCTTTGTTTATCATGTACATGGGCTATGTTTTGTTTCCCATCTTTATTCTTTGTTTATCATGTACATGGGCCATGTTTTGTTTCCCATCTATATTCTTTGTTTATCATGTACATGGGCCATGTTTTGTTTCCTATCTTTATTCTTTGTTTATCATGTACATGGGTCATGTTTTGTTTCCCATCTTTATTCTTAGTTTATCATGTACATGGGCCATATTTTGTTTCCTATCTTTATTCTTTGTTTATCATGTACATGGGCCATGTTTTGTTTCCCATCTTTATTCTTTGTTTATCATGTACATGGGCCATGTTTTGTTTCCTATCTTTATTCTTTGTTTATCATGTACATGGGCCATGCTTTGTTTCCCATCTTTATTGTTTGTTTATCATGTACATGGGCCATGTTTTGTTTCCCATCTTTATTCTTTGTTTATCATTTACATGGGCCATGTTTTGTTTCCTATCTTTATTCTTTGTTTATCATGTACATGGGCCATGTTTTGTTTCCTATCTTTATTCTTTGTTTATCATGTACATGGGCCATGTTATGTTTCCCATCTTTATTCTTTGTTGATCATGTATATGGGCCATGTTTTGTTTCCTATCTTTATTCTTTGCTTATCATGTACATGGGCCATGTTTTGTTTCCCATCTTTATTCTTTGTTTATCATGTACATGGGCCATGTTTTGTTTCCTATTTTTATTCTTTGTTTATCATGTACATGGGCCATGTTTTGTTTCCCATCTGTATTCTTTGTTTATCATGTACATGGGCCATGTTTTGTTTCCATCTTTATTCTTTGTTTATCATGTACATGGGCCATGTTTTGTTTCCTATCTTTATTCTTTGTTTATCATGTACATGGGCCATGCTTTGTTTCCTATCTTTATTCTTTGTTTATCATGTACATGGGCCATGTTTTGTTTCCCATCTGTATTCTTTGTTTATCATGTACATGGGCCATGCTTTGTTTCCCATCTTTATTCTTTGTTTATCATGTACATGGGTCATGCTTTGTTTCCCATCTTTATTCTTTGTTTATCATGTACATGGGCCATGTTTTGTTTCCCCATCTTTATACTTTGTTTATCATGTACATGGGCCATGTTGTGTTTCCTATCTTTATTCTTTGTTTATCATGTACATGGGCCATGTTTTGTTTCCCATCTTTATTCTTTGTTTATCATGTACATGGGCCATGTTTTGTTTCCCATCTTTATTCTTTGTTTATCATGTACATGGGCCATCTTTTGTTCCCCATCTTTATTCTTTGTTTATCATGTACATGGGCCATGTTTTGTTTCACATTTTTATTCTTTGTTTATCATGTACATGGGCCATGCTTTGTTTCCTATTTTTATTCTTTGTTTATCATGTACATGGGCCATGCTTTGTTTCCTATCTTTATTCTTTGTTTATCATGTACATGGGCCATGTTTTGTTTCCCATCTTTATTCTTTGTTTATCATGTACATGGGCCATGCTTTGTTTCCCATCTTTATTCTTTGTTTATCATGTATATGGGCCATGCTTTGTTTCCCATCTTTATTCTTTGTTTATCATGTACATAGGCCATGCTTTGTTTCCCATCTTTATTCTTTGTTTATCATGTACATGGGCCATGTTTTGTTTCCTATCTTTATTCTTTGTTTATCATGTACATGGGCCATGTTTTGTTTCCCATCTTTATTCTTTGTTTATCATGTACATGGGCCATGTTTTGTTTCCCATCTTTATTCTTTGTTTATCATGTACATGGGCCATGCTTTGTTTCCCATCTTTATTCTTTGTTTATCATGTACATGGGCCATGCTTTGTTTCACATTTTTATTCTTTGTTTATCATGTACATGGGCCATGCTTTGTTTCCTATCTTTATTCTTTGTTTATCATGTACATGGGCCATGTTTTGCTTCCCATCTTTATTCTTTGTTTATCATGTACATGGGCCATGCTTTGTTTCCTATCTTTATTCTTTGTTTATGATGTACATGGGCCATGCTTTGTTTCCCATCTTTATTCTTTGTTTATCATGTATATAGGCCATGTTTTGTTTCCTATCTTTATTCTTTGCTTATCATGTACATGGGCCATCTTTTGTTTCCCATCTTTATTCTTAGTTTATCATGTACATGGGCCATGTTTTGTTTCCCATCTTTATTCTTTGTTTATCATGTACATGGGCTATGTTTTGTTTCCTATCTTTATTCTTTGTTTATCATGTACATGGGCCATGTTTTGTTTCCCATCTTTATTCTTTGTTTATCATGTACATGGGCCATGCTTTGTTTCCCATCTTTATTCTTTGTTTATCATGTACATGGGTCATGCTTTGTTTCCCATCTTTATTCTTTGTTTATCATGTACATGGGCCATGCTTTGTTTCCCATCTTTATTCTTTGTTTATCATGTACATGGGTCATGCTTTGTTTCCCATCTTTATTCTTTGTTTATCATGTACATGGGCCATGTTTTGTTTCCCATCTTTATTCTTTGTTTATCATGTACATGGGCCATGTTTTGTTTCCCATCTTTATTCTTTGTTTATCATGTACATGGGCCATCTTTTGTTTCCCATCTTTATTCTTTGCTTATCATGTACATGGGCCATGTTTTGTTTCACATTTCTATTCTTTGTTTATCATGTACATGGGCCATGCTTTGTTTCCTATCTTTATTCTTTGTTTATCATGTACATGGGCCATGCTTTGTTTCCTATCTTTATTCTTTGTTTATCATGTACATGGGCCATGTTTTGTTTCCCATCTTTATTCTTTGTTTATGATGTACATGGGTCATGTTTTGTTTCCTATCTTTATTCTTTGTTTATCATGTACATGGGCCATGTTTTGTTTCCCATCTTTATTCTTTGTTTATCATGTACATGGGTCATGTTTTGTTTCCCATCTTTATTCTTTGTTTATCATGTACATGGGCTATGTTTTGTTTCCCATCTTTATTCTTTGTTTATCATGTACAAGGGCCATGTTTTGTTTCCCATCTTTATTCTTTGTTTATCATGTACATGGGCCATGCTTTGTTTCCTATCTTTATTCTTTGTTTATCATGTACATGGGCCATGTTTTGTTTCCTATCTTTATTCTTTGTTTATCATGTACATGGGCCATGCTTTGTTTCCCATCTTTATTCTTTGTTTATCATGTATATAGACCATGTTTTGTTTCCTATCTTTATTCTTTGTTTATCATGTACATGGGCCATCTTTTGTTTCCTATATTTATTCTTTGTTTATCATGTACATGGGCCATGTTTTGTTTTCAATCTTTATTCTTTGTTTATCATGTACATGGGCCATGCTTTGTTTCCTATCTTTATTCTTTGTTTATCATGTACATGGGTCATGTTTTGTTTCCCATCTTTATTCTTTGTTTATCATGTACATGGGCCATGTTTTGTTTCCCATCTTTATTCTTTGTTTATCATGTACATGGGCCATGTTTTGTTTCCTATCTTTATTCTTTGTTTATCATGTACATGGGTCATGTTTTGTTTCCTATCTTTATTCTTTGTTTATCATGTACATGGGCCATGTTTTGTTTCCCATCTTTATTCTTTGTTTATCATGTACATGGGCCATGCTTTGTTTCCCATCTTTATTCTTTGTTTATCATGTACATGGGTCATGTTTTGTTTCCCATCTTTATTCTTTGTTTATCATGTACATGGGCTATGTTTTGTTTTCTATCTTTATTCTTTGTTTATCATGTACATGGGTCATGTTTTGTTTCCCATCTTTATTCTTTGTTTATCATGTACATGGGCCATGTTTTGTTTCCTATCTTTATTCTTTGCTTATCATGTACATGGGCCATGTTTTGTTTCCCATCTTTATTCTTTGTTTATCATGTACATGGGCCATGTTTTGTTTCCTATCTTTATTCTTTGTTTATCATGTACATGGGCCATGTTTTGTTTCCTATCTTTATTCTTTGTTTATCATGTACATGGGCCATGTTTTGCTTCCCATCTTTATTCTTTGTTGATCATGTATATGGGCCATGTTTTGTTTCCTATCTTTATTCTTTGTTTATCATGTACATGGGCCATGTTTTGTTTCCTATCTTTATTCTTTGTTTATCATGTACATGGGCCATGCTTTGTTTCCCATCTTTATTCTTTGTTTATCATGTACATGGGCCATGTTTTGTTTCCTATCTTTATTCTTTGTTTATCATGTACATGGGCCATGTTTTGTTTCCCATCTTTATTCTTTGTTTATCATGTACATGGGCCATGTTTTGTTTCCATCTTTATTCTTTGTTTATCATGTACATGGGCCATGTTTTGTTTCCTATCTTTATTCTTTGTTTATCATGTACATGGGCCATGTTTTGTTTCCCATCTTTATTCTTTGTTTATCATGTACATGGGCCATGCTTTGTTTCCCATCTTTATTCTTTGTTTATCATGTACATGGGTCATGCTTTGTTTCCCATCTTTATTCTTTGTTTATCATGTACATGGGCCATGTTTTGTTTCCCCATCTTTATTCTTTGTTTATCATGTACATGGGCCATGTTTTGTTTCCCATCTTTATTCTTTGTTTATCATGTACATGGGCCATGTTTTGTTTCCCATCTTTATTCTTTGTTTATCATGTACATGGGCCATCTTTTGTTCCCCATCTTTATTCTTTGTTTATCATGTACATGGGCCATGTTTTGTTTCACATTTTTATTCTTTGTTTATCATGTATATGGGCCATGTTTTGTTTCCTATTTTTATTCTTTGTTTATCATGTACATGGGCCATGCTTTGTTTCCTATCTTTATTCTTTGTTTATCATGTACATTGGTCATGCTTTGTTTCCCATCTTTATTCTTTGTTTATCATGTACATGGGCCATGTTTTGTTTCCCCATCTTTATTCGTTGTTGATCATGTACATGGGCCATGTTTTGTTTCCTATCTTTATTCTTTGTTTATCATGTACATGGGCCATGTTTTGTTTCCCATCTTTATTCTTTGTTTATCATGTACATGGGCCATGTTTTGTTTCCCATCTTTATTCTTTGTTTATCATGTACATGGGCCATCTTTTGTTTCCCATCTTTATTCTTTGCTTATCATGTACATGGGCCATGTTTTGTTTCACATTTTTATTCTTTGTTTATCATGTACATGGGCCATGCTTTGTTTCCTATCTTTATTCTTTGTTTATCATGTATATGGGCCATGCTTTGTTTCCTATCTTTATTCTTTGTTTATCATGTACATGGGCCATGTTTTGTTTCCCATCTTTATTCTTTGTTTATCATGTACATGGGCCATGCTTTGTTTCCCATCTTTATTCTTTGTTTATCATGTACATGGGTCATGTTTTGTTTCCCATCTTTATTCTTTGTTTATCATGTACATGGGCTATGTTTTGTTTCCTATCTTTATTCTTTGTTTATTATGTACATGGGCCATGTTTTGTTTCCCATCTTTATTCTTTGTTTATCATGTACATGGGCCATGTTTTGTTTCCCATCTTTATTCTTTGTTTATCATGTACATGGGCTATGTTTTGTTTCCTATCTTTATTCTTTGTTTATCATGTACATGGGCCATGCTTTGTTTCCTATCTTTATTCTTTGTTTATCATGTACATGGGCCATGCTTTGTTTCCCATCTTTATTCTTTGTTTATCATGTACATGGGCCATGTTTTGTTTCCCATCTTTATTCTTTGTTTATCATGTACATGGGTCATGTTTTGTTTCCCATCTTTATTCTTTGTTTATCATGTACATGGGCCATGTTTTGTTTCCCATCTTTATTCTTTGTTTATCATGTACAAGGGCCATGTTTTGTTTCCCATCTTTATTCTTTGTTTATCATGTACATGGGCCATGCTTTGTTTCCTATCTTTATTCTTTGTTTATCATGTACATGGGTTATGTTTTGTTTCCTATCTTTATTCTTTGTTTATCATGTACATGGGCTATGTTTTGTTTCCCATCTTTATTCTTTGTTTATCATGTACAAGGGCCATGTTTTGTTTCCCATCTTTATTCTTTGTTTATCATGTACATGGGCCATGTTTTGTTTCCTATCTTTATTCTTTGTTTATCATGTATATGGGTCATGTTTTGTTTCCTATCTTTATTCTTTGTTTATTATGTACATGGGCCATGTTTTGTTTCCTATCTTTATTCTTTGTTTATCATGTACATGGGCCATGCTTTGTTTCCTATCTTTATTCTTTGTTTATCATGTACATGGGTCATGTTTTGTTTCCCATCTTTATTCTTTGTTTATCATGTACATGGGCCATGTTTTGTTTCCCATCTTTATTCTTTGTTTATCATGTACATGGGCCATGTTTTGCTTCCCATCTTTATTCTTTGTTTATCATGTACATGGGTCATGTTTTGTTTCCCATCTTTATTCTTTGTTTATCATGTACATGGGCTATGTTTTGTTTCCTATCTTTATTCTTTGTTTATTATGTACATGGGCCATGTTTTGTTTCCCATCTTTATTCTTTGTTTATCATGTACATGGGCCATGTTTTGTTTCCCATCTTTATTCTTTGTTTATCATGTACATGGGCTATGTTTTGTTTCCTATCTTTATTCTTTGTTTATCATGTACATGGGCCATGCTTTGTTTCCTATCTTTATTCTTTGTTTATCATGTACATGGGCCATGCTTTGTTTCCCATCTTTATTCTTTGTTTATCATGTACATGGGCCATGTTTTGTTTCCCATCTTTATTCTTTGTTTATCATGTACATGGGTCATGTTTTGTTTCCCATCTTTATTCTTTGTTTATCATGTACATGGGCCATGTTTTGTTTCCCATCTTTATTCTTTGTTTATCATGTACAAGGGCCATGTTTTGTTTCCCATCTTTATTCTTTGTTTATCATGTACATGGGCCATGCTTTGTTTCCTATCTTTATTCTTTGTTTATCATGTACATGGGTTATGTTTTGTTTCCTATCTTTATTCTTTGTTTATCATGTACATGGGCTATGTTTTGTTTCCCATCTTTATTCTTTGTTTATCATGTACAAGGGCCATGTTTTGTTTCCCATCTTTATTCTTTGTTTATCATGTACATGGGCCATGTTTTGTTTCCTATCTTTATTCTTTGTTTATCATGTATATGGGTCATGTTTTGTTTCCTATCTTTATTCTTTGTTTATTATGTACATGGGCCATGTTTTGTTTCCTATCTTTATTCTTTGTTTATCATGTACATGGGCCATGCTTTGTTTCCTATCTTTATTCTTTGTTTATCATGTACATGGGTCATGTTTTGTTTCCCATCTTTATTCTTTGTTTATCATGTACATGGGCCATGTTTTGTTTCCCATCTTTATTCTTTGTTTATCATGTACATGGGCCATGTTTTGCTTCCCATCTTTATTCTTTGTTTATCATGTACATGGGTCATGCTTTGTTTCCCATCTTTATTCTTTGTTTATCATGTACATGGGCCATGTTTTGTTTCCCCATCTTTATTCTTTGTTTATCATGTACATGGGCCATGTTTTGTTTCCCATCTTTATTCTTTGTTTATCATGTACATGGGCCATGTTTTGTTTCCCATCTTTATTCTTTGTTTATCATGTACATGGGCCATCTTTTGTTCCCCATCTTTATTCTTTGTTTATCATGTACATGGGCCATGTTTTGTTTCACATTTTTATTCTTTGTTTATCATGTATATGGGCCATGTTTTGTTTCCTATTTTTATTCTTTGTTTATCATGTACATGGGCCATGCTTTGTTTCCTATCTTTATTCTTTGTTTATCATGTACATTGGTCATGCTTTGTTTCCCATCTTTATTCTTTGTTTATCATGTACATGGGCCATGTTTTGTTTCCCCATCTTTATTCGTTGTTGATCATGTACATGGGCCATGTTTTGTTTCCTATCTTTATTCTTTGTTTATCATGTACATGGGCCATGTTTTGTTTCCCATCTTTATTCTTTGTTTATCATGTACATGGGCCATGTTTTGTTTCCCATCTTTATTCTTTGTTTATCATGTACATGGGCCATCTTTTGTTTCCCATCTTTATTCTTTGCTTATCATGTACATGGGCCATGTTTTGTTTCACATTTTTATTCTTTGTTTATCATGTACATGGGCCATGCTTTGTTTCCTATCTTTATTCTTTGTTTATCATGTATATGGGCCATGCTTTGTTTCCTATCTTTATTCTTTGTTTATCATGTACATGGGCCATGTTTTGTTTCCCATCTTTATTCTTTGTTTATCATGTACATGGGCCATGCTTTGTTTCCCATCTTTATTCTTTGTTTATCATGTACATGGGTCATGTTTTGTTTCCCATCTTTATTCTTTGTTTATCATGTACATGGGCTATGTTTTGTTTCCTATCTTTATTCTTTGTTTATTATGTACATGGGCCATGTTTTGTTTCCCATCTTTATTCTTTGTTTATCATGTACATGGGCCATGTTTTGTTTCCCATCTTTATTCTTTGTTTATCATGTACATGGGCTATGTTTTGTTTCCTATCTTTATTCTTTGTTTATCATGTACATGGGCCATGCTTTGTTTCCTATCTTTATTCTTTGTTTATCATGTACATGGGCCATGCTTTGTTTCCCATCTTTATTCTTTGTTTATCATGTACATGGGCCATGTTTTGTTTCCCATCTTTATTCTTTGTTTATCATGTACATGGGTCATGTTTTGTTTCCCATCTTTATTCTTTGTTTATCATGTACATGGGCCATGTTTTGTTTCCCATCTTTATTCTTTGTTTATCATGTACAAGGGCCATGTTTTGTTTCCCATCTTTATTCTTTGTTTATCATGTACATGGGCCATGCTTTGTTTCCTATCTTTATTCTTTGTTTATCATGTACATGGGTTATGTTTTGTTTCCTATCTTTATTCTTTGTTTATCATGTACATGGGCTATGTTTTGTTTCCCATCTTTATTCTTTGTTTATCATGTACAAGGGCCATGTTTTGTTTCCCATCTTTATTCTTTGTTTATCATGTACATGGGCCATGTTTTGTTTCCTATCTTTATTCTTTGTTTATCATGTATATGGGTCATGTTTTGTTTCCTATCTTTATTCTTTGTTTATTATGTACATGGGCCATGTTTTGTTTCCTATCTTTATTCTTTGTTTATCATGTACATGGGCCATGCTTTGTTTCCTATCTTTATTCTTTGTTTATCATGTACATGGGTCATGTTTTGTTTCCCATCTTTATTCTTTGTTTATCATGTACATGGGCCATGTTTTGTTTCCCATCTTTATTCTTTGTTTATCATGTACATGGGCCATGTTTTGCTTCCCATCTTTATTCTTTGTTTATCATGTACATGGGTCATGTTTTGTTTCCCATCTTTATTCTTTGTTTATCATGTACATGGGCTATGTTTTGTTTCCTATCTTTATTCTTTGTTTATTATGTACATGGGCCATGTTTTGTTTCCCATCTTTATTCTTTGTTTATCATGTACATGGGCCATGTTTTGTTTCCCATCTTTATTCTTTGTTTATCATGTACATGGGCTATGTTTTGTTTCCTATCTTTATTCTTTGTTTATCATGTACATGGGCCATGCTTTGTTTCCTATCTTTATTCTTTGTTTATCATGTACATGGGCCATGCTTTGTTTCCCATCTTTATTCTTTGTTTATCATGTACATGGGCCATGTTTTGTTTCCCATCTTTATTCTTTGTTTATCATGTACATGGGTCATGTTTTGTTTCCCATCTTTATTCTTTGTTTATCATGTACATGGGCCATGTTTTGTTTCCCATCTTTATTCTTTGTTTATCATGTACAAGGGCCATGTTTTGTTTCCCATCTTTATTCTTTGTTTATCATGTACATGGGCCATGCTTTGTTTCCTATCTTTATTCTTTGTTTATCATGTACATGGGTTATGTTTTGTTTCCTATCTTTATTCTTTGTTTATCATGTACATGGGCTATGTTTTGTTTCCCATCTTTATTCTTTGTTTATCATGTACAAGGGCCATGTTTTGTTTCCCATCTTTATTCTTTGTTTATCATGTACATGGGCCATGTTTTGTTTCCTATCTTTATTCTTTGTTTATCATGTATATGGGTCATGTTTTGTTTCCTATCTTTATTCTTTGTTTATTATGTACATGGGCCATGTTTTGTTTCCTATCTTTATTCTTTGTTTATCATGTACATGGGCCATGCTTTGTTTCCTATCTTTATTCTTTGTTTATCATGTACATGGGTCATGTTTTGTTTCCCATCTTTATTCTTTGTTTATCATGTACATGGGCCATGTTTTGTTTCCCATCTTTATTCTTTGTTTATCATGTACATGGGCCATGTTTTGCTTCCCATCTTTATTCTTTGTTTATCATGTATATGGGTCATGCTTTGTTTCCTATCTTTATTCTTTGTTTATCATGTACATGGGCCATGTTTTGTTTCCCATCTTTATTCTTTGTTTATCATGTATATGGGTCATGCTTTGTTTCCCATCTTTATTCTTTGTTTATCATGTACATGGGCCATGTTTTGTTTCCCATCTTTATTCTTTGTTTATCATGTACATGGGCCATGTTTTGTTTCCCATCTTTATTCTTTGTTTATCATGTACATGGGCCATGCTTTGTTTCCCATCTTTATTCTTTGTTTATCATGTATATGGGCCATGCTTTGTTTCCCATCTTTATTCTTTGTTTATCATGTACATAGGCCATGCTTTGTTTCCCATCTTTATTCTTTGTTTATCATGTACATGGGCTATGTTTTGTTTCCCATCTTTATTCTTTGTTTATCATGTACATGGGCCATGTTTTGTTTCCCATCTTTATTCTTTGTTTATCATGTACATGGGCCATGTTTTGTTTCCTATCTTTATTCTTTGTTTATCATGTACATGGGTCATGTTTTGTTTCCCATCTTTATTCTTAGTTTATCATGTACATGGGCCATGTTTTGTTTCATATCTTTATTCTTTGTTTATCATGTACATGGGCCATGTTTTGTTTCCCATCTTTATTCTTTGTTTATCATGTACATGGGCCATGTTTTGTTTCCTATCTTTATTCTTTGTTTATCATGTACATGGGCCATGCTTTGTTTCCCATCTTTATTGTTTGTTTATCATGTACATGGGCCATGTTTTGTTTCCCATCTTTATTCTTTGTTTATCATGTACATGGGCCATGTTTTGTTTCCTATCTTTATTCTTTGTTTATCATGTACATGGGCCATGTTTTGTTTCCTATCTTTATTCTTTGTTTATCATGTACATGGGCCATGTTTTGTTTCCCATCTTTATTCTTTGTTGATCATGTATATGGGCCATGTTTTGTTTCCTATCTTTATTCTTTGTTTATCATGTACATGGGCCATGTTTTGTTTCCTATCTTTATTCTTTGCTTATCATGTACATGGGCCATGTTTTGTTTCCCATCTTTATTCTTTGTTTATCATGTACATGGGCCATGTTTTGTTTCCTATTTTTATTCTTTGTTTATCATGTACATGGGCCATGTTTTGTTTCCCATCTGTATTCTTTGTTTATCATGTACATGGGCCATGTTTTGTTTCCATCTTTATTCTTTGTTTATCATGTACATGGGCCATGTTTTGTTTCCTATCTTTATTCTTTGTTTATCATGTACATGGGCCATGCTTTGGTTCCTATCTTTATTCTTTGTTTATCATGTACATGGGCCATGTTTTGTTTCCCATCTTTATTCTTTGTTTATCATGTACATGGGCCATGCTTTGTTTCCCATCTTTATTCTTTGTTTATCATGTACATGGGTCATGCTTTGTTTCCAATCTTTATTCTTTGTTTATCATGTACATGGGCCATGTTTTGTTTCCCCATCTTTATTCTTTGTTTATCATGTACATGGGCCATGTTTTGTTTCCTATCTTTATTCTTTGTTTATCATGTACATGGGCCATGTTTTGTTTCCCATCTTTATTCTTTGTTTATCATGTACATGGGCCATGTTTTGTTTCCCATCTTTATTCTTTGTTTATCATGTACATGGGCCATCTTTTGTTCCCCATCTTTATTCTTTGTTTATCATGTACATGGGCCATGTTTTGTTTCACATTTTTATTCTTTGTTTATCCTGTACATGGGCCATGCTTTGTTTCCTATTTTTATTCTTTGTTTATCATGTACATGGGCCATGCTTTGTTTCCTATCTTTATTCTTTGTTTATCATGTACATGGGCCATGTTTTGTTTCCCATCTTTATTCTTTGTTTATCATGTACATGGGCCATGCTTTGTTTCCCATCTTTATTCTTTGTTTATCATGTATATGGGCCATGCTTTGTTTCCCATCTTTATTCTTTGTTTATCATGTACATAGGCCATGCTTTGTTTCCCATCTTTATTCTTTGTTTATCATGTACATGGGCCATGCTTTGTTTCCTATCTTTATTCTTTGTTTATCATGTATATGGGCCATGCTTTGTTTCCCATCTTTATTGTTTGTTTATCATGTACATGGGCCATGTTTTGTTTCCCATCTTTATTCTTTGTTTATCATGTACATGGGCCATGTTTTGTTTCCTATCTTTATTCTTTGTTTATCATGTACATGGGCCATGTTTTGTTTCCTATCTTTATTCTTTGTTTATCATGTACATGGGCCATGTTTTGTTTCCCATCTTTATTCTTTGTTGATCATGTATATGGGCCATGTTTTGTTTCCTATCTTTATTCTTTGTTTATCATGTACATGGGCCATGTTTTGTTTCCTATCTTTATTCTTTGCTTATCATGTACATGGGCCATGTTTTGTTTCCCATCTTTATTCTTTGTTTATCATGTACATGGGCCATGTTTTGTTTCCTATTTTTATTCTTTGTTTATCATGTACATGGGCCATGTTTTGTTTCCCATCTGTATTCTTTGTTTATCATGTACATGGGCCATGTTTTGTTTCCATCTTTATTCTTTGTTTATCATGTACATGGGCCATGTTTTGTTTCCTATCTTTATTCTTTGTTTATCATGTACATGGGCCATGCTTTGGTTCCTATCTTTATTCTTTGTTTATCATGTACATGGGCCATGTTTTGTTTCCCATCTTTATTCTTTGTTTATCATGTACATGGGCCATGCTTTGTTTCCCATCTTTATTCTTTGTTTATCATGTACATGGGTCATGCTTTGTTTCCAATCTTTATTCTTTGTTTATCATGTACATGGGCCATGTTTTGTTTCCCCATCTTTATTCTTTGTTTATCATGTACATGGGCCATGTTTTGTTTCCTATCTTTATTCTTTGTTTATCATGTACATGGGCCATGTTTTGTTTCCCATCTTTATTCTTTGTTTATCATGTACATGGGCCATGTTTTGTTTCCCATCTTTATTCTTTGTTTATCATGTACATGGGCCATCTTTTGTTCCCCATCTTTATTCTTTGTTTATCATGTACATGGGCCATGTTTTGTTTCACATTTTTATTCTTTGTTTATCCTGTACATGGGCCATGCTTTGTTTCCTATTTTTATTCTTTGTTTATCATGTACATGGGCCATGCTTTGTTTCCTATCTTTATTCTTTGTTTATCATGTACATGGGCCATGTTTTGTTTCCCATCTTTATTCTTTGTTTATCATGTACATGGGCCATGCTTTGTTTCCCATCTTTATTCTTTGTTTATCATGTATATGGGCCATGCTTTGTTTCCCATCTTTATTCTTTGTTTATCATGTACATAGGCCATGCTTTGTTTCCCATCTTTATTCTTTGTTTATCATGTACATGGGCCATGCTTTGTTTCCTATCTTTATTCTTTGTTTATCATGTATATGGGCCATGCTTTGTTTCCCATCTTTATTCTTTGTTTATCATGTATATAGGCCATGTTTTGTTTCCTATCTTTATTCTTTGCTTATCATGTACATGGGCCATCTTTTGTTTCCCATCTTTATTCTTTGTTTATCATGTACATGGGCCATGTTTTGTTTCCCATCTTTATTCTTTGTTTATCATGTACATGGGCTATGTTTTGTTTCCTATCTTTATTCTTTGTTTATCATGTACAAGGGCCATGTTTTGTTTCCCATCTTTATTCTTTGTTTATCATGTACATGCGCCATGCTTTGTTTCCCATCTTTATTCTTTGTTTATCATGTACATGGGTCATGCTTTGTTTCCCATCTATATTCTTTGTTTATCATGTACATGGGCCATGTTTTGTATCCTATCTTTATTCTTTGTTTATCATGTACATGGGTCATGTTTTGTTTCCCATCTTTATTCTTAGTTTATCATGTACATGGGCCATATTTTGTTTCCTATCTTTATTCTTTGTTTATCATGTACATGGGCCATGTTTTGTTTCCCATCTTTATTCTTTGTTTATCATGTACATGGGCCATGTTTTGTTTCCTATCTTTATTCTTTGTTTATCATGTACATGGGCCATGCTTTGTTTCCCATCTTTATTGTTTGTTTATCATGTACATGGGCCATGTTTTGTTTCCCATCTTTATTCTTTGTTTATCATTTACATGGGCCATGTTTTGTTTCCTATCTTTATTCTTTGTTTATCATGTACATGGGCCATGTTTTGTTTCCTATCTTTATTCTTTGTTTATCATGTACATGGGCCATGTTTTGTTTCCCATCTTTATTCTTTGTTGATCATGTATATGGGCCATGTTTTGTTTCCTATCTTTATTCTTTGCTTATCATGTACATGGGCCATGTTTTGTTTCCCATCTTTATTCTTTGTTTATCATGTACATGGGCCATGTTTTGTTTCCTATTTTTATTCTTTGTTTATCATGTACATGGGCCATGTTTTGTTTCCCATCTGTATTCTTTGTTTATCATGTACATGGGCCATGTTTTGTTTCCATCTTTATTCTTTGTTTATCATGTACATGGGCCATGTTTTGTTTCCTATCTTTATTCTTTGTTTATCATGTACATGGGCCATGTTTTGTTTCCCATCTTTATTCTTTGTTTATCATGTACATGGGCCATGCTTTGTTTCCCATCTTTATTCTTTGTTTATCATGTACATGGGTCATGCTTTGTTTCCCATCTTTATTCTTTGTTTATCATGTACATGGGCCATGTTTTGTTTCCCCATCTTTATACTTTGTTTATCATGTACATGGGCCATGTTTTGTTTCCCATCTTTATTCTTTGTTTATCATGTACATGGGCCATGTTTTGTTTCCCATCTTTATTCTTTGTTTATCATGTACATGGGCCATGTTTTGTTTCCCATCTTTATTCTTTGTTTATCATGTACATGGGCCATCTTTTGTTCCCCATCTTTATTCTTTGTTTATCATGTACATGGGCCATGTTTTGTTTCACATTTTTATTCTTTGTTTATCATGTACATGGGCCATGCTTTGTTTCCTATTTTTATTCTTTGTTTATCATGTACATGGGCCATGCTTTGTTTCCTATCTTTATTCTTTGTTTATCATGTACATGGGCCATGTTTTGTTTCCCATCTTTATTCTTTGTTTATCATGTACATGGGCCATGCTTTGTTTCCCATCTTTATTCTTTGTTTATCATGTATATGGGCCATGCTTTGTTTCCCATCTTTATTCTTTGTTTATCATGTACATAGGCCATGCTTTGTTTCCCATCTTTATTCTTTGTTTATCATGTACATGGGCCATGTTTTGTTTCCTATCTTTATTCTTTGTTTATGATGTACATGGGCCATGTTTTGTTTCCCATCTTTATTCTTTGTTTATCATGTACATGGGCCATGTTTTGTTTCCCATCTTTATTCTTTGTTTATCATGTACATGGGCCATGCTTTGTTTCCCATCTTTATTCTTTGTTTATCATGTACATGGGCCATGCTTTGTTTCACATTTTTATTCTTTGTTTATCATGTACATGGGCCATGCTTTGTTTCCTATTTTTATTCTTTGTTTATCATGTACATGGGCCATGCTTTGTTTCCTATCTTTATTCTTTGTTTATCATGTACATGGGCCATGTTTTGCTTCCCATCTTTATTCTTTGTTTATTATGTACATGGGCCATGCTTTGTTTCCTATCTTTATTCTTTGTTTATCATGTACATGGGCCATGCTTTGTTTCCCATCTTTATTCTTTGTTTATCATGTATATAGGCCATGTTTTGTTTCCTATCTTTATTCTTTACTTATCATGTACATGGGCCATCTTTTGTTTCCCATCTTTATTCTTAGTTTATCATGTACATGGGCCATGTTTTGTTTCCCATCTTTATTCTTTGTTTATCATGTACATGGGCTATGTTTTGTTTCCTATCTTTATTCTTTGTTTATCATGTACATGGGCCATGTTTTGTTTCCCATCTTTATTCTTTGTTTATCATGTACATGGGCCATGCTTTGTTTCCCATCTTTATTCTTTGTTTATCATGTACATGGGTCATGCTTTGTTTCCCATCTTTATTCTTTGTTTATCATGTACATGGGCCATGCTTTGTTTCCCATCTTTATTCTTTGTTTATCATGTACATGGGTCATGCTTTGTTTCCCATCTTTATTCTTTGTTTATCATGTACATGGGCCATGTTTTGTTTCCGATCTTTATTCTTTGTTTATCATGTACATGGGCCATGTTTTGTTTCCCATCTTTATTCTTTGTTTATCATGTACATGGGCCATCTTTTGTTTCCCATCTTTATTCTTTGCTTATCATGTACATGGGCCATGTTTTGTTTCACATTTCTATTCTTTGTTTATCATGTACATGGGCCATGCTTTGTTTCCTATCTTTATTCTTTGTTTATCATGTACATGGGCCATGCTTTGTTTCCTATCTTTATTCTTTGTTTATCATGTACATGGGCCATGTTTTGTTTCCCATCTTTATTCTTTGTTTATGATGTACATGGGTCATGTTTTGTTTCCTATCTTTATTCTTTGTTTATCATGTACATGGGCCATGTTTTGTTTCCCATCTTTATTCTTTGTTTATCATGTACATGGGTCATGTTTTGTTTCCCATCTTTATTCTTTGTTTATCATGTACATGGGCTATGTTTTGTTTCCTATCTTTATTCTTTGTTTATCATGTACAAGGGCCATGTTTTGTTTCCCATCTTTATTCTTTGTTTATCATGTACATGGGCCATGCTTTGTTTCCTATCTTTATTCTTTGTTTATCATGTACATGGGCCATGTTTTGTTTCCTATCTTTATTCTTTGTTTATCATGTACATGGGCCATGCTTTGTTTCCCATCTTTATTCTTTGTTTATCATGTATATAGACCATGTTTTGTTTCCTATCTTTATTCTTTGTTTATCATGTACATGGGCCATCTTTTGTTTCCTATATTTATTCTTTGTTTATCATGTACATGGGCCATGTTTTGTTTTCAATCTTTATTCTTTGTTTATCATGTACATGGGCCATGCTTTGTTTCCTATCTTTATTCTTTGTTTATCATGTACATGGGTCATGTTTTGTTTCCCATCTTTATTCTTTGTTTATCATGTACATGGGCCATGTTTTGTTTCCCATCTTTATTCTTTGTTTATCATGTACATGGGCCATGTTTTGTTTCCTATCTTTATTCTTTGTTTATCATGTACATGGGTCATGTTTTGTTTCCTATCTTTATTCTTTGTTTATCATGTACATGGGCCATGTTTTGTTTCCCATCTTTATTCTTTGTTTATCATGTACATGGGCCATGCTTTGTTTCCCATCTTTATTCTTTGTTTATCATGTACATGGGTCATGTTTTGTTTCCCATCTTTATTCTTTGTTTATCATGTACATGGGCTATGTTTTGTTTTCTATCTTTATTCTTTGTTTATCATGTACATGGGTCATGTTTTGTTTCCCATCTTTATTCTTTGTTTATCATGTACATGGGCCATGTTTTGTTTCCTATCTTTATTCTTTGCTTATCATGTACATGGGCCATGTTTTGTTTCCCATCTTTATTCTTTGTTTATCATGTACATGGGCCATGTTTTGTTTCCTATCTTTATTCTTTGTTTATCATGTACATGGGCCATGTTTTGTTTCCTATCTTTATTCTTTGTTTATCATGTACATGGGCCATGTTTTGCTTCCCATCTTTATTCTTTGTTGATCATGTATATGGGCCATGTTTTGTTTCCTATCTTTAATCTTTGTTTATCATGTACATGGGCCATGTTTTGTTTCCTATCTTTATTCTTTGTTTATCATGTACATGGGCCATGCTTTGTTTCCCATCTTTATTCTTTGTTTATCATGTACATGGGCCATGTTTTGTTTCCTATCTTTATTCTTTGTTTATCATGTACATGGGCCATGTTTTGTTTCCCATCTTTATTCTTTGTTTATCATGTACATGGGCCATGTTTTGTTTCCATCTTTATTCTTTGTTTATCATGTACATGGGCCATGTTTTGTTTCCTATCTTTATTCTTTGTTTATCATGTACATGGGCCATGTTTTGTTTCCCATCTTTATTCTTTGTTTATCATGTACATGGGCCATGCTTTGTTTCCCATCTTTATTCTTTGTTTATCATGTACATGGGTCATGCTTTGTTTCCCATCTTTATTCTTTGTTTATCATGTACATGGGCCATGTTTTGTTTCCCCATCTTTATTCTTTGTTTATCATGTACATGGGCCATCTTTTGTGTCCCATCTTTATTCTTTGTTTATCATGTACATGGGCCATGTTTTGTTTCCCATCTTTATTCTTTGTTTATCATGTACATGGGCCATCTTTTGTTCCCCATCTTTATTCTTTGTTTATCATGTACATGGGCCATGTTTTGTTTCACATTTTTATTCTTTGTTTATCATGTACATGGGCCATGTTTTGTTTCCTATTTTTATTCTTTGTTTATCATGTACATGGGCCATGCTTTGTTTCCTATCTTTATTCTTTGTTTATCATGTACATGGGCCATGTTTTGTTTCCCATCTTTATTCTTTGTTTATCATGTACATGGGCCATGCTTTGTTTCCCATCTTTATTCTTTGTTTATCATGTATATGGGCCATGCTTTGTTTCCCATCTTTATTCTTTGTTTATCATGTACATAGGCCATGCTTTGTTTCCCATCTTTATTCTTTGTTTATCATGTACATAGGCCATGTTTTGTTTCCCCATCTTTATTCTTTGTTTATCATGTACATGGGCCATGTTTTGTTTCCTATCTTTATTCTTTGTTTATCATGTACATGGGCCATGTTTTGTTTCCTATCTTTATTCTTTGTTTATCATGTACATGGGCCATGTTTTGTTTCCTATGTTTATTCTTTGTTTATCATGTACATGGGCCATGCTTTGTTCCCCATCTTTATTCTTTGTTTATCATGTACATGGGCCATGTTTTGTTTCCTATCTTTATTCTTTGTTTATCATGTACATGGGCCATGTTTTGTTTCCATCTTTATTCTTTGTTTATCATGTACATGGGCCATGTTTTGTTTCCTATCTTTATTCTTTGTTTATCATGTACATAGGCCATGTTTTGTTTCCCATCTTTATTCTTTGTTTATCATGTACATGGGCCATGCTTTGTTTCCCATCTTTATTCTTTGTTTATCATGTACATGGGTCATGCTTTGTTTCCCATCTTTATTCTTTGTTTATCATGTACATGGGCCATGTTTTGTTTCCCCATCTTTATTCTTTGTTTATCATGTACATGGGCCATGTTTTGTTTCCCATCTTTATTCTTTGTTTATCATGTACATGGGCCATGTTTTGTTTCCCATCTTTATTCTTTGTTTATCATGTACATGGGCCATCTTTTGTTCCCCATCTTTATTCTTTGTTTATCATGTACATGGGCCATGTTTTGTTTCACATTTTTATTCTTTGTTTATCATGTACATGGGCCATGTTTTGTTTCCTATTTTTATTCTTTGTTTATCATGTACATGGGCCATGCTTTGTTTCCTATCTTTATTCTTTGTTTATCATGTACATGGGCCATGTTTTGTTTCCCATCTTTATTCTTTGTTTATCATGTACATGGGCCATGCTTTGTTTCCCATCTTTATTCTTTGTTTATCATGTATATGGGCCATGCTTTGTTTCCCATCTTTATTCTTTGTTTATCATGTACATAGGCCATGCTTTGTTTCCCATCTTTATTCTTTGTTTATCATGTACATAGGCCATGTTTTGTTTCCCCATCTTTATTCTTTGTTTATCATGTACATGGGCCATGTTTTGTTTCCTATCTTTATTCTTTGTTTATCATGTACATGGGCCATGTTTTGTTTCCCATCTTTATTCTTTGTTTATCATGTACATGGGCCATGTTTTGCTTCCCATCTTTATTCTTTGTTTATCATGTACATGGGCCATCTTTTGTTTCCCATCTTTATTCTTTGTTTATCATGTACATGGGCCATGCTTTGTTTCACATTTTTATTCTTTGTTTATCATGTACATGGGCCATGCTTTGTTTCCTATTTTTATTCTTTGTTTATCATGTACATGGGCCATGCTTTGTTTCCTATCTTTATTCTTTGTTTATCATGTACATGGGCCATGTTTTGTTTCCCATCTTTATTCTTTGTTTATCATGTACATGGGCCATGCTTTGTTTCCTATCTTTATTCTTTGTTTATCATGTACATGGGCCATGCTTTGTTTCCCATCTTTATTCTTTGTTTATCATGTATATGGGCCATGTTTTGTTTCCTATCTTTATTCTTTGCTTATCATGTACATGGGCCATCTTTTGTTTCCCATCTTTATTCTTAGTTTATCATGTACATGGGCCATGTTTTGTTTCCCATCTTTATTCTTTGTTTATCATGTACATGGGCTATGTTTTGTTTCCTATCTTTATTCTTTGTTTATCATGTACATGGGCCATGTTTTGTTTCCCATCTTTATTCTTTGTTTATCATGTACATGGGCCATGCTTTGTTTCCCATCTTTATTCTTTGTTTATCATGTACATTGGTCATGCTTTGTTTCCCATCTTTATTCTTTGTTTATCATGTACATGGGCCATGTTTTGTTTCCCCATCTTTATTCGTTGTTGATCATGTACATGGGCCATGTTTTGTTTCCTATCTTTATTCTTTGTTTATCATGTACATGGGCCATGTTTTGTTTCCCATCTTTATTCTTTGTTTATCATGTACATGGGCCATGTTTTGTTTCCCATCTTTATTCTTTGTTTATCATGTACATGGGCCATCTTTTGTTTCCCATCTTTATTCTTTGCTTATCATGTACATGGGCCATGTTTTGTTTCACATTTTTATTCTTTGTTTATCATGTACATGGGCCATGCTTTGTTTCCCATCTTTATTCTTTGTTTATCATGTATATGGGCCATGCTTTGTTTCCTATCTTTATTCTTTGTTTATCATGTACATGGGCCATGTTTTGTTTCCCATCTTTATTCTTTGTTTATCATGTACATGGGCCATGCTTTGTTTCCCATCTTTATTCTTTGTTTATCATGTACATGGGTCATGTTTTGTTTCCCATCTTTATTCTTTGTTTATCATGTACATGGGCTATGTTTTGTTTCCTATCTTTATTCTTTGTTTATTATGTACATGGGCCATGTTTTGTTTCCCATCTTTATTCTTTGTTTATCATGTACATGGGCCATGTTTTGTTTCCGATCTTTATTCTTTGTTTATCATGTACATGGGCTATGTTTTGTTTCCTATCTTTATTCTTTGTTTATCATGTACATGGGCCATGCTTTGTTTCCTATCTTTATTCTTTGTTTATCATGTACATGGGCCATGCTTTGTTTCCCATCTTTATTCTTTGTTTATCATGTACATGGGCCATGTTTTGTTTCCCATCTTTATTCTTTGTTTATCATGTACATGGGCCATCTTTTGTTCCCCATCTTTATTCTTTGTTTATCATGTACATGGGCCATGTTTTGTTTCACATTTTTATTCTTTGTTTATCATGTACATGGGCCATGTTTTGTTTCCTATTTTTATTCTTTGTTTATCATGTACATGGGCCATGCTTTGTTTCCTATCTTTATTCTTTGTTTATCATGTACATGGGCCATGTTTTGTTTCCCATCTTTATTCTTTGTTTATCATGTACATGGGCCATGCTTTGTTTCCCATCTTTATTCTTTGTTTATCATGTATATGGGCCATGCTTTGTTTCCCATCTTTATTCTTTGTTTATCATGTACATAGGCCATGCTTTGTTTCCCATCTTTATTCTTTGTTTATCATGTACATAGGCCATGTTTTGTTTCCCCATCTTTATTCTTTGTTTATCATGTACATGGGCCATGTTTTGTTTCCTATCTTTATTCTTTGTTTATCATGTACATGGGCCATGTTTTGTTTCCCATCTTTATTCTTTGTTTATCATGTACATGGGCCATGTTTTGCTTCCCATCTTTATTCTTTGTTTATCATGTACATGGGCCATCTTTTGTTTCCCATCTTTATTCTTTGTTTATCATGTACATGGGCCATGCTTTGTTTCACATTTTTATTCTTTGTTTATCATGTACATGGGCCATGCTTTGTTTCCTATTTTTATTCTTTGTTTATCATGTACATGGGCCATGCTTTGTTTCCTATCTTTATTCTTTGTTTATCATGTACATGGGCCATGTTTTGTTTCCCATCTTTATTCTTTGTTTATCATGTACATGGGCCATGCTTTGTTTCCTATCTTTATTCTTTGTTTATCATGTACATGGGCCATGCTTTGTTTCCCATCTTTATTCTTTGTTTATCATGTATATGGGCCATGTTTTGTTTCCTATCTTTATTCTTTGCTTATCATGTACATGGGCCATCTTTTGTTTCCCATCTTTATTCTTAGTTTATCATGTACATGGGCCATGTTTTGTTTCCCATCTTTATTCTTTGTTTATCATGTACATGGGCTATGTTTTGTTTCCTATCTTTATTCTTTGTTTATCATGTACATGGGCCATGTTTTGTTTCCCATCTTTATTCTTTGTTTATCATGTACATGGGCCATGCTTTGTTTCCCATCTTTATTCTTTGTTTATCATGTACATTGGTCATGCTTTGTTTCCCATCTTTATTCTTTGTTTATCATGTACATGGGCCATGTTTTGTTTCCCCATCTTTATTCGTTGTTGATCATGTACATGGGCCATGTTTTGTTTCCTATCTTTATTCTTTGTTTATCATGTACATGGGCCATGTTTTGTTTCCCATCTTTATTCTTTGTTTATCATGTACATGGGCCATGTTTTGTTTCCCATCTTTATTCTTTGTTTATCATGTACATGGGCCATCTTTTGTTTCCCATCTTTATTCTTTGCTTATCATGTACATGGGCCATGTTTTGTTTCACATTTTTATTCTTTGTTTATCATGTACATGGGCCATGCTTTGTTTCCCATCTTTATTCTTTGTTTATCATGTATATGGGCCATGCTTTGTTTCCTATCTTTATTCTTTGTTTATCATGTACATGGGCCATGTTTTGTTTCCCATCTTTATTCTTTGTTTATCATGTACATGGGCCATGCTTTGTTTCCCATCTTTATTCTTTGTTTATCATGTACATGGGTCATGTTTTGTTTCCCATCTTTATTCTTTGTTTATCATGTACATGGGCTATGTTTTGTTTCCTATCTTTATTCTTTGTTTATTATGTACATGGGCCATGTTTTGTTTCCCATCTTTATTCTTTGTTTATCATGTACATGGGCCATGTTTTGTTTCCGATCTTTATTCTTTGTTTATCATGTACATGGGCTATGTTTTGTTTCCTATCTTTATTCTTTGTTTATCATGTACATGGGCCATGCTTTGTTTCCTATCTTTATTCTTTGTTTATCATGTACATGGGCCATGCTTTGTTTCCCATCTTTATTCTTTGTTTATCATGTATATGGGCCATGTTTTGTTTCCCATCTTTATTCTTTGTTTATCATGTACATGGGTCATGTTTTGTTTCCCATCTTTATTCTTTGTTTATCATGTACATGGGCTATGTTTTGTTTCCCATCTTTATTCTTTGTTTATCATGTACAAGGGCCATGTTTTGTTTCCCATCTTTATTCTTTGTTTATCATGTACATGGGCCATGCTTTGTTTCCTATCTTTATTCTTTGTTTATCATGTACATGGGTCATGTTTTGTTTCCTATCTTTATTCTTTGTTTATCATGTACATGGGCTATGTTTTGTTTCCCATCTTTATTCTTTGTTTATCATGTACAAGGGCCATGTTTTGTTTCCCATCTTTATTCTTTGTTTATCATGTACATGGGCCATGTTTTGTTTCCTATCTTTATTCTTTGTTTATCATGTATATGGGTCATGTTTTGTTTCCTATCTTTATTCTTTGTTTATCATGTACATGGGCCATGTTTTGTTTCCCATCTTTATTCTTTGTTTATCATGTATATGGGTCATGCTTTGTTTCCCATCTTTATTCTTTGTTTATCATGTACATGGGCCATGTTTTGCTTCCCATCTTTATTCTTTGTTTATCATGTATATGGGTCATGTTTTGTTTCCTATCTTTATTCTTTGTTTATCATGTACATGGGCCATGTTTTGCTTCCCATCTTTATTCTTTGTTTATCATGTATATGGGTCATGCTTTGTTTCCCATCTTTATTCTTTGTTTATCATGTACATGGGCCATGTTTTGTTTCCTATCTTTATTCTTTGTTTATCATGTACATGGGCCATGTTTTGTTTCCCATCTTTATTCTTTGTTTATCATGTACATGGGCCATGTTTTGTTTCCCATCTTTATTCTTTGTTTATCATGTACATGGGCTATGTTTTGTTTCCTATCTTTATTCTTTGTTTATCATGTACATGGGCCATGCTTTGTTTCCTATCTTTATTCTTTGTTTATCATGTACATGGGCCATGCTTTGTTTCCTATCTTTATTCTTTGTTTATCATGTACATGGGCCATGTTTTGTTTCCCATCTTTATTCTTTGTTTATCATGTACATGGGTCATGTTTTGTTTCCCATCTTTATTCTTTGTTTATCATGTACATGGGCTATGTTTTGTTTCCCATCTTTATTCTTTGTTTATCATGTACAAGGGCCATGTTTTGTTTCCCATCTTTATTCTTTGTTTATCATGTACATGGGCCATGCTTTGTTTCCTATCTTTATTCTTTGTTTATCATGTACATGGGTCATGTTTTGTTTCCTATCTTTATTCTTTGTTTATCATGTACATGGGCTATGTTTTGTTTCCCATCTTTATTCTTTGTTTATCATGTACAAGGGCCATGTTTTGTTTCCCATCTTTATTCTTTGTTTATCATGTACATGGGCCATGTTTTGTTTCCTATCTTTATTCTTTGTTTATCATGTATATGGGTCATGTTTTGTTTCCTATCTTTATTCTTTGTTTATCATGTACATGGGCCATGTTTTGTTTCCTATCTTTATTCTTTGTTTATCATGTACATGGGCCATGCTTTGTTTCCTATCTTTATTCTTTTTTTATCATGTACATGGGTCATGTTTTGTTTCCCATCTTTATTCTTTGTTTATCATGTACATGGGCCATGTTTTGTTTCCCATCTTTATTCTTTGTTTATCATGTACATGGGCCATGTTTTGCTTCCCATCTTTATTCTTTGTTTATCATGTATATGGGTCATGCTTTGTTTCCTAACTTTATTCTTTGTTTATCATGTACATGGGCCATGTTTTGTTTCCCATCTTTATTCTTTGTTTATCATGTATATGGGTCATGCTTTGTTTCCCATCTTTATTCTTTGTTTATCATGTACATGGGCCATGTTTTGCTTCCCATCTTTATTCTTTGTTTATCATGTATATGGGTCATGTTTTGTTTCCTATCTTTATTCTTTGTTTATCATGTACATGGGCCATGTTTTGTTTCCCATCTTTATTCTTTGTTTATCATGTACAAGGGCCATGTTTTGCTTCCCATCTTTATTCTTTGTTTATCATGTATATGGGTGATGCTTTGTTTCCCATCTTTATTCTTTGTTTATCATGTACATGGGCTATGTTTTGTTTCCTATCTTTATTCTTTGTTTATCATGTACATGGGCCATGTTTTGTTTCCCATCTTTATTCTTTGTGTATCATGTACATGGGCCATGTTTTGTTTCCTATCTTTATTCCTTGTTTATCATGTACATGGGCCATGTTTTGTTTCCCATCTTTATTCTTTGTTTATCATGTACATGGGCCATGTTTTGTTTCCCATCTTTATTCTTTGTTTATCATGTATATGGGCCATGCTTTGTTTCCCATCTTTATTCTTTGTTTATCATGTACATGGGCCATGTTTTGCTTCCCATCTTTATTCTTTGTTTATCATGTACATGGGCCATGTTTTGTTTCCTATCTTTATTCTTTGTTTATCATGTACATGGGTCATGATTTGTTTCCCATCTTTATTCTTTGTTTATCATGTACATGGGCCATGTTTTGTTTCCATCTTTATTCTTTGTTTATCATGTACATGGGTCATGTTTTGTTTCCCATCTTTATTCTTTGTTTATCATGTACATGGGTCATGTTTTGTTTCCCATCTTTATTCTTTGTTTATCATGTACATGGGCATGCTTTGTTTCCTATCTTTATTCTTTGTTTATCATGTACATGGGCCATGTTTTGTTTCCCATCTTTATTCTTTGTTTATCATGTACATGGGTCATGTTTTGTTTCCCATCTTTATTCTTTGTTTATCATGTAAATGGGCCATGTTTTGTTTCCTATCTTTATTCTTTGTTTATCATGTACATGGGTCATGTTTTGTTTCCCATCTTTATTCTTTGTTTATCATGTACATGGGCCATGCTTTGTTTCCTATCTTTATTCTTTGTTTATCATGTACATGGGCCATGTTTTGTTTCCCATCTTTATTCTTTGTTTATCATGTACATGGGTCATGTTTTGTTTCCCATTTTTATTCTTTGTTTATCATGTACATGGGCCATGTTTTGTTTCCCATCTGTATTCTTTGTTTATCATGTACATGGGCCATGTTTTGTTTCCCATCTTTATTCTTTGTTTATCATGTACATGGGCCATGTTTTGTTTCCTATCTTTATTCTTTGTTTATCATGTACATGGGCCATCTTTTGTTTCCTATCTTTATTCTTTGTTTATCATATAAAAATATCTTAATACACACCACTTGTTTTATTTAAAAAATAAGTCATGGAAGCCAGAATATGTTTTGAGTTTTAACATGGGTTGGCGGATACAAGTACTTTATCCCAAGTGGAAGAGAGGAATAAAATTTATTAATATCCACCAACCCATGTTAAAACTCAAAACACATTCTGGCTTCCACGAATTATTTCGATTCTGATATGTCTAACAGTACAAATACGGTAGTATACTTTGATGGGAAAGCAGTAATTTATAACCGTGTAAATTATTTGATTTTGTGATTTTATCACCTGGCTTATATGTGTGTGCCGTGCATGTGCTAATGAGATTTTGCCATCTAATAAATCACTTTTTTGCTTGCAAAGTGAAAGAATGACGTCATATTAGAATTTCAAGTTCAAAATAATAAAATACAATGTTTATTGGTTTATATCAGAAGATAATTGACATAATTAGTGCCTCATATCCTTGATCATGTAAAATGTAAACCCTTTATATATTACCTATATTTGATCTTCTTGATCATGTGAAATGTAAACCCTTTTTATCATATAGTAATAAATATTTCCTATTAATTCCAATGGAAAATAATCGTGCAATATATCCTTGTATTTGCACGCTAAGTATAAAAATGTATATTGCACTAGATCAAATATGAATATTTGAAGTAGTTCAATATTCCACTTAAATATTATACAATTATAGCCTTTTGATGAAGTCAATACATGGATTTATCGACCCGTTAAAAGTAACTCCGAGGTCAATTATACTTTTAACGGGTCGATAAATCCATTTATTAACCAATGACTTAAAATACAATAGAAATTGACCATTTAATATGACAGCACGTTCTTTCACCTGACATTTATACAGAACCAATACAGATTTATACAGGGCCACATATATATGTATAAATTTATATTGTAAACTTCCGGCTCCTGAAATAAGACTATATACAAACTTGACTGAATTTGTGAAATTATAGACTATAGTTGCATTGATTTAGCAGACGGACAACAATTATCTCTCTTCCTTTGAAACATGAAAGACTAGAAAATAACAGCAGTATTTATTGCAAAAAGCATGTAATGAGGTACAAAACAAATTTTCCACAAATTTCTGAACACTTCATTAAATATACAATGAAAACAAAAATATATAAGTACAAAATGAAACTTGGCTACACACATGTACAGAAATCTTGTTTTCAGTCGAGATCAGCAACCAAATCTCAATACGATTTAATTTTCTGATGAAGGTGTCATTAGTCATCATGCAGTCATATCAGGTCTTGATCAGCTGTATAGTTATGACCACAATGAAAAAATAAGAAAAATACTGTAATTTTAAGTCATTGGTTAATAAAGATGTCATAAAATGGGTATTTTCATATAAAGCCTGTATTATGTCCTCATACAGTGGTATTGGGCCTCGATCAGCTGTATAGACCCTCAGCGTTGCCTCGGGCCTATACAGCTGACCTCGACCCAATACGACTGCCTCGGACATAATACAGGCTATATATGAAAATACCCATTTAATAACACTATAGTATTAACCGATATTAAAAGGCTACAATCGCTTTATTATTTTTTGTAACACTGGAAAAAAGTAGGCTATAATTGTTTGATCATTTTTCAATATTATTATTTAAATATTAAAATTTAGAAATTTTATGAAAACTGCAATTTTAGAAAAAATTTAGAAAAATTTTTCATTTTGAAATTTTTGAAATTTTTTGAAAATTTGGAAATTTGTTGAAATTTTGGAAAAAGTGCAATCGACTAATTCCGTCAATGGCGGAAATAAACAAATGTTTTCCCGAAGTCAATATGTGTTTTTCCAAGTAAATATGTGATTTTTATACAGATATATCATGCTTGGAAATTTGCGAAAAATACCAGTCGAGAGACGAAAAATTTCCCGAGCCAAATGGCGAGGGAAATTTAGTCTCAAGATTGGTATTTTTCGCAAATACCCCTCCCAAACATAATATATCTGTTTAATTACACCAAATATTATTTAGAACACTGGCTAAATAAATAATACCTTTTGTTTGTTGTTTTCAGGACCTAACATGATGTATCTGTTTAATTCTATCGAATGATGTTACATAAAATGCACAACTGATAACGTTTTACAAATTTTGTTACAAGCGTCTAGGTGAAGGGTAAAAACGGCAAATACAATTTTGCAATAAAATGCACAACTGATAACGTTTTACAAATTTTGTAACAAGCATCTCGGTTAAAGGTAATTATTTGGCAAATATCCCAGCAATGGCGGAAAAGCTGAAAAAATCTAAGAACTGGTAAAAATATAACCCCTTTCATCAACCAATCAGAAGACAGCATTCTGATATAAGGTGTAATTATCAAGTCAATACATGTTTTTAAGGAAGACCATGTGACTATTTCTTAGCCAATAAGGATGTTTAAATAATATCAAATAATAATAAAATAAAATAGACAATATTTATATAAAAAATGCCTTAGGTATAAAATATTTATTACTATATAATAAAAGGGTTATTGCATGAATATTGTCCCTCGCAAGCTCATGCAATATGATATACTGCTCTGGACAATATTCACCAATATTCATGCAATAACCCTATATTATTATACCTCATATATTAATTTGATTGGACAATGGGTAAAAATCAGAACACGTGATCACACAGCACAAAAATCATATTACACGAAATAAAAATCATATTCCACCCTCTCGGAAGCCTCGCAGGTTTCCCCGCCAGAGTTATCGTTCTTTGACAGGAAAACGTCAGAGGCACTCGGAACACATCACTTGCAGGCGACCGTTACAATTTGTTGTGGATGTGGTTTTTAAATGTCTGAGACAACGTTCCAATGGACAGCAGTATTTTACATGTATGTGTTTTCTTGGTTTCATTTGGTATAATAAAACATTTATAGCATGCGGGTTCAGGAAATATGAAAATTTATATTCACCCACGAGTATCATATTCCCCTCGGGCAATGCCCTCAGGGAATATGATACTCTTGGGTGAATAAATTTTCATATTTCCCTCCCCAGCATGCAATAAATGTATAATATATTACCTATATCTGCCTTTTTTTTTTTACATGACACAAGTTTTAATATTTGTTACTATAGAAATTGTTTAGATACAGTTATCAAAGTTCTGATTACAACCTAAGAATTTAGTATGCCATTAAAAACAATTACATTCAATAATCAAATTTGGATAAAAAAAAAACATACATGCAAATATATATTAAAAAAAACATTGTGAAAAATTAAAACAATAAAATTGCAAAATATTCATATACAGAAGCACTGGCAAATATATAAATGTAAAACTGATAATGTATATCATAAAAAGCTTAAAAATGTATTAAATATGAGCAGTATATAATGATATAGTGATGAGAAAGTATACCCTAATATATAATAACTTATCAACGATAGCACCAGGTAATACTTATCATGTAGTAAACACATCTCTTATAGCTATTTATACATCTAGTCACTGATATTCAGTTCATATCAGAAGCCTATTCATCACAAATAATTAAATAAAAATGACATATTATTCAAAGATATTGCCTATGAAATAACAGACTGTTTGAAAAAATTCAACTTTCGTTGTGATATATTGTACTGCACACAGTAAAATTTGAATTATCCAATGACATTGTTTTCTTCTTCATATCAACCATTACCTTGTCACATAGTCCTTTATCAGACAACTATTCAATGTAATATTATAATTTGATTACACCTTTAAGTTTATAAATTGTAATATATTGACACAATACAGGTAAGATAAAACAAGTCTGCAATTCATTTTCATAAATCATAAAAATAAGAAAAAAGATCAAATTTACAGTTAAAGTTTGTTGTGACATGATTTAAATCATTAAGTGTTTCATTAAACTAGAGGCTCACCTGTGCCTATATTTCTCATCTGGTTATTCATGTTTAATTTAAATCATTAAGTGTTTCTAACAGGATTTGAAATGTTAAATTGATCAGAATTTTCCTTCTCTTTGGATACTAACTTCATTAAACTAGAGGCTCACCTGTGCCTATATTTCTCATCTGGTTATTCATGTACAGTTTGAGTTAAATCAAGTCCTATGTTAAACTTTAACCTTCAAGACCAGACTTATAATAAAATGTACACTATTGACAATTGTCCCTGTTGGATCTCTCTTCCTTCTGACATGTTAATGTTGAAAAATGTTAGACAGGAATTTCTTCTAGGAATTCAATGGGGAAAAAATCTGACTTAAATTATAAAATAAAGAAAAGTTATCATTTTGGACAGTATCTTTTGGCTCACTTTAACCCTTTTTATAAGAATAACATATGTTTGCATCATCCATACATGAAATTTCATAAGGAATCAAGACTTAAAATAAAAGTTAAAACTTTTGGATGTTGAACCCACTTTGACTACCATATCTCTTGAAATGGTAAGGCCATACAAAATCTGTTGACATTCTACTTGTAAAAAAGTATTACCAAAATTGGTTGAAAAATAAATGGTCCAAATACAGAAACAGAAAACACCCATTTTGGCACATTGTGGCCATTTTGGATTCCAATCTGAGCAAAATACTTAACCTTGGGACCATCCTACGAACATTTCTACTATGCTTGGTTTCAACTAGCCCAGTGATTGAAGTCGATTGAAATGAATAATTTTATAGATGAGAATGACAGGCTCAAAATGAGGACAATACCTCTTGTCAGGTGAGTTACACATTTAATTACAGGACCAAGTTAGAAGAAAGATATCACAGAAAACTTGGAAGAGAACAACACATCATCATGCAGCTGCTGTTTAAATATAAGTTTGACTTGAAATAAAGCAGTAATGGTCAATTAAAAAACTAGAGGCCTCCAGGAGCCTGTAATCCCTCACCTGGTTTTTCAATTTGATTTAACAATGTTAAAAGTTTGCCAACCAAAGCTAAACAAATTTACCAGAAGATTTTGATGTGATTTTTGTTCACAATATGCCTAATCGGTATAAATTTCTTGAACCAAAAAAATTTGTATAACTAATCAATGTCATCTAGCTGCAGTTAAAATGTGAGGTCATTTTGTATAACTACTCAATGTCATCTAGCTGCAGTTAAAATGTGAGGTCATTTTGTATAACTACTCAATGTCATCTAGCTGCAGTTAAAATGTGAGGTCATTTTGTATAACTACTCAATGTCATCTAGCTGCAGTTAAAATGTGAGGTCATTTTGTATAACTACTCAATGTCATCTAGCTGCAGTTAAAATGTGAGGTCATTTCGTATAACTACTCAATGTCATCTAGCTGCAGTTAAAATGTGAGGTCATTTTGTATAACTACTCAATGTCATCTAGCTGCAGTTAAAATGTGAGGTCATTTTGTATAACTACTCAATGTCATCTAGCTGCAGTTAAAATGTGAGGTCATTTTGTATAACTACTCAATGTCATCTAGCTGCAGTTAAAATGTGAGGTCATTTTGTATAACTACTCAATGTCATCTAGCTGCAGTTAAAATGTGAGGTCATTTTGTATAACTACTCAATGTCATCTAGCTGCAGTTAAAATGTGAGGTCATTTTGTATAACTACTCAATGTCATCTAGCTGCAGTTAAAATGTGAGGTCATTTTGTATAACTACTCAATGTTATCTAGCTGCAGTTAAAATGTGAGGTCATTTTGTATAACTACTCAATGTCATATAGCTGCAGTTAAAATGTGAGGTCATTTTGTATAACTACTCAATGTCATCTAGTTGCAGTTAAAATGTGAGGTCATTTTGTATAACTACTCAATGTCATCTAGCTGCAGATAAAATGTGAGGTCATTTTGTATAACTACTCAATGTCATCTAGCTGCAGTTAAAATGTGAGGTCATTTTGTATAACTACTCAATGTCATCTAGCTACAGTTAAAATGTGAGGTCATTTTGTATAACTACTCAATGTCATCTAGCTGCAGTTAAAATGTGAGGTCATTTTGACTTGTAATAAAGCAGCAATAGACAACTAAAGAAATTTCTATTTTTAGTAATGGCCACCATCTTGAAAGAAGGGTGGGGATGTCAGACACAATTGGGAAAGGGGACCACCCAAGAACCATCCCACCCAAATTTAGTTTAAATTTGTGTAGTGGTTTCAGAAGAGAAGATTTAAATGTGAAAGACCAGGTGAGCTAAAAATCTATTTTTAGTAATGACGACCATCTTGGATAGTAGGCATGTCTGTTGAACAAAATATTGAATGTAGACTACCCAAAGTCCATTCCAACCACATTTTATTTCATATTGATAAATGGTTTCTGAGCATAAGATTCTAAATAAAAAAAAATTAAGGTTTGATTTAATTTGACTTGAGTGGTTTCAGAGTAGAAGATTTTCAAATCATTTTTGGAGGTCAAATCAGCTTAATTTGCATATTTTTTTTCTAAAAAAACAGACAAAACACACTTTGTTTCAGCATATGTAACATATGTCATACTTATCATTAACATGTAATCACTGTTAAAATTTAGCTCATTTGTTAGAAAAATGTTTCTCTATTGCTGTGTAGGTGTGTTTTACCACTTTATATTCTATATATAGTAACAGCAGCCAAGTTGGATGATTGTACACAAAATTTGGAAAGCGGTCACCCAAAGGATGATTCAGCCCAACTTTGTTTCAAATTGATTCTGTGATGAGACGCCAAGTCACATGGTGAAAGCTGTATGGGTTATGTGAACTTAATATAATGATAAAAGTCAGAGGAATGTTTTGTAATGTTGAACTAGAGACTAACAATTTAGAAATGAAGACAATGTACGTACCTTTGGATTAACTAAATCTTATAGTTTAGATGAATATGTAAGCCATGGTGACTAGGTTAAGTAAAGTGGTGGGAGTATATATATAGCTATACCATGGTGACTTGGTTAAGTAAAGTGGTGGGAGTATATATATAGCTATACCATGGTGACTTGGTTAAGTAAAGTGGTGGGAGTATATATATAGCTATACCATGGTGACTAGGTTAAGTAAAGTGGTGGGAGTATATATATAGCTATACCATGGTGACTTGGTTAAGTAAAGTGGTGGGAGTATATATATAGCTATACCATGGTGACTTGGTTAAGTAAAGTGGTGGGAGTATATATATAGCTATACCATGGTGACTTGGTTAAGTAAAGTGGTGGGAGTATATATATAGCTATACCATGGTGACTTGGTTAAGTAAAGTGGTGGGAGTATATATATAGTTATACCATGGTGACTTGGTTAAGTAAAGTGGTGGGAGTATATATATTAAATAGTCATTATTAAACAAGCAGCAATATGTGTTATAATGACATCAAGACATCAAAATTCTGCCTGTATCAGATGAGATTCTATAGTCTGGTAGTGAAAATTGCCATTAACAATAAAATAAACATGTTTTAAACATATTGTGCAAAATCTGTGAATACTAGATCTAAAAAGGATTTTTACAATGTTTTTTTTATTGTTAAATCCATGTAATTTGAGACTTTAGCCATTAGCAGTCTGTGCCAAATTGTCATTCGGTCAGACAGGCTAATTGGTTTTGTCTGACTGAAAAGTTTCTACTATAATTGTTAAGGTGGATGTCGTATTAACATTTACCTTCATCATGTTTAGCTTGTATTTTGTAATAAATGGTATACAATTTAATTTGTTGTTTTAATTTTTATACTGTCTCAGCCTTAATCATGTTACTTAAATTGTTCATGTGAAAATGTTGAGAAATATTGAATTTTCCTTTGGTTTTGTTCATCTTCGGAAAGAATCGTCCAATGTTTCAATGATTTCCCAGGGTCTGCTCCCTCTATGTATTTAAGTTGAAACATCATATGCCGGTTTAATACCAGAAATTTAATCGGTTTATTCCTTGCAATCATGCATGCTCAAAAAATATAAATCATGGAACCGGTCACGGAACACGTCGGACATTTGGTCCGGAAAAAGATCATAGTTCGTCTGTCCGACAACAATTTTACCTGTCAGGACCGACGACATTTGGGACAGACTGCATTAGAACATATCAATAATATTTATAGATGATTTGTACATTTTCTCTTTGATCTTACACATGATAATATCTATTATCAAGCAACCAGCATGATATTAATGTAATATCCCTGTTTTCTAATGTGACATTATAATTATGACACTGACATCACATTACCAAATCCTCGATAAACATTCTATCGTTTATATGTTTTGCTCGAAATGAACTTCTCTTAGGCTTTGCCATCGATGTGACATTGGGTCTGAGAAATCCATTCTCACAGAACAAAGGAACAATAGTATATATAATTAAATATATACATTTGTGTATATAATAACTGACCAATGTTACAATAATATGTAACAACATTCATCTTAATAAAGGAAAACTCCAGTCAGTTGAACAATTGTTATAATTCAATACATTGTAACTTTTTATTCGTAGATAACTAATTATTAAATAAAAAACACCTTTATTAACATTAATATACCCAATTAGAAATATGAATATTTGGAATTTCCTGTCGTAGTGTAAGCGGCCATGACACCTCTTCATGTGACGTCACGGAGACAGATCATGTTAGTTGAATAAATAAATAAATTTTGACTCTTCCCAACATCGAGCCCTTAAGGCCTTTTGGTTATGTTTTAATATCAGATCAACTGCAATACAATGTTAACAATTTGTATATCGTCCTAAATTTTTTTTTCTTCATATTCCCATCCCATGTTACATTTTCATAAAACAAATGAGTTTATTTATATTTTGGGATCTACGTATAATTCAATGTTTTACATGATTGGCCGTAGGATAAATAACTGTCACTTTTAACTCATTTTATCCGTACATATGCTTTTTTCTTTTTTGTCGCCAATGCTGTTGTACTTTCCCATGTTTTTCGTGGTCCCTGGTCGATGTGTTTAACTAGGGAAGTCCTGATCGGTAATAAAAAAAAAAAGTTCTTCTCACACTTTCCCTTTTCGTTAGTGTAATAAAATGTTTGACATGAAGTCATAATGATTTTGTAAATATCAAAAGATAAATATACGACGTTATTTTACAATTTACATAATTTTTAATGATAAAATTGCAACTGAGCAATGCTGCTATAATATACGATACTGATTGCATGACGTCACAGCTCTTTCGGAAGATCTTTAATTGCAGGTATAATCCGATAATGGATTATGCCTTTTGTCTCCTCACATTGAAGAGTTACGAAAAATGGCGATCCCCATTATTTGGTGCTACATGCAACTTCAATGACCAAATTCTACCTTACGGTATACTATTTTTAACATTCATTAACACAAATGTCTTTTATTTACTGTCATTTAAATTTTCACGCTAACTTGTTAAGACCATGGCGTTTTCCTTTAACTAACATTGTGTAATCCTTAATTTAAATCAAATGTATATCACAAGTAATTGTTTCAACAAAATGCTATGAGATCTTACATGAACAGACCTTTCAATTTCATAAAAAAAAAATATATATATATATATATCATCACATATGGCAGTGAGATTACAAACATGGCTTACAAAGCCATTTGTCATACACTAATAATTATCTACATGGGGTAAAGGTCAACAAGCTGGACAACACTGACCAGGTCTAGTTTGAGGTGAATGACACTGAACAGTAGGACACATCTGCTTCTCACAATCTATTCTTCCTTTCTGAAAAGTTTGAAGAACATATTTTAATATAATAATTTCAGTGAGGGATACTATTTTGTGATCATAATTTCTGTGATCACTATTTTCAAGGAAGTATACTATTTTGTGATCTGACATCATTCCAGAGACGTATAATATTTTGTGATCATAATTTCAGAGAGGTATACTATTTTGTGATCATAATTTCAGTGAGGGATACTATTTTGTGATCATAATTTCATTGAGGTATACTATTTTGTGATCATAATTTCAGAGAGGTATACTATTTTGTGATCATAATTTCAGTGAAGTATACTATTTTGGGGTCATAATTTCAGAGGTATACTATTTTGTGATCATAATTTCAGTGTACTATTGTGTGATCATAATTTCAGAGAGGTATGCTATTTTATGATAATAATTTCAGAGGTATACTATTTTGTGATCATAATTTCAGAGAGGTATGCTATTTTATGATCATAATTTCAGTGTATACTATTTTGTGATAATAATTTCAGAGAGGTATATTTAATCTTGTGATCATAATTTCAGTGAAGTATACTATTTTGGGGTGATAATTTCAGTGAAGTATACTATTTTGGGGTGATAATTTCAGTGAAGTATACTATTTTGGGTTCATAATTTCAGTGAAGTATACTATTTTTGGGTCATAATTTCAGTAAAGTATATTATTTTGGGGTCATAATTTCAGTGAAGTATACTATTTTGGGTTCATAATTTCAGTGAAGTATATTATTTTGGGGTCATAATTTCAGTGAAGTATATTATTTTGGGGTCATAATTTCAGTGAAGTATACTATTTTGGGTTCATAATTTCAATGAAGTATACTATTTTGGGGTCATAATTTCACTGAAGTATACTATTTTGGGGTCATAATTTCAGTGAAGTACACTATAATGGGGTTCATAATTTCAGTGAAGTATATTATTTTGGGGTCATAATTTCAGTGAAGTATATTATTTTGGGGTCATAATTTCAGTGAAGTATACTATTTTGGGGTCATAATTTCACTGAAGTATACTATTTTGGGGTCATAATTTCAGTGAAGTACACTATAATGGGGTCATAATTTCAATGAAGTATACTATTTTGTGGTTATAATTAACACAGACTTAATGTCAATCTACCATTACCACTGACTTAATGTCAATCTACCATTACCACTGACTTAATGTCAATCTACCATGACACTGACTTCATGTCGCTCTACCATAACACTGTAACTGTAAATCCAACTACAATACCATCACGACGGCTCCCATATGAATTTTGTGTGAGTTGGTTACATCCAGTGATAAATATTTTTATGATTTTATTGTTTTAAATCAAAGGTTAGACTATAAAACCAATCAGTGGTGTTAATGTTTTTTTTTATTTAAAACATTGTTTTCGGCTTAAATTTTTTAAAAACGTTTTAAAAAAATTTGAGGCCTAAAACTATGAAATGGGATATTCTCATTATGCTCCCTGGCCTGCTACAGACATATATGTCTAAGAACCTCTTATTAATAACTCTGAATCTCTAATCTTAAGACTGACCAAAATCTCTAATCTTAAGACTGACCAAAATCTCTAATCTTAAGACTGACCAAAATCTCTAATCTTAAGACTGACCAAAATCTCTAATCTTAAGACTGACCAAAATCTCTAATCTTAAGACTGACCAAAATCTCTAATCTTACGACTGACCAAAATCTCTAAACTTAAGACTGACCAAGAGACTAAAGGACGAAAACACTGATGATCAACTTAATATGTAAAATATATTTTTTTAATGATACAATACAGCTATGATGGTAAAATCCTTTTCATACGAAATTTTAATTTAATCTTAATTCAAAAACTTGTACTTCAACAGAGTTTAACTTTTTAATAAATAAATAACATAAATTACAAACCTTGCACATACAAGTTTTACAATCATCAATTTTCCATGATTCCTGGTCTTTCCTCTTACGTCCACTTTCATCTTTACAAAACTTCTTCTGATTTTTCATTTGTCTGTGCATTTTTTTCATCTGATAAAAATGAAAACATTCCTTATTATATAGGTAGGTGTGAATTATGGGGATTTATCTGTGAAATAAATTCTGGTATCTCACATGTGAGATATCAGTTTTTCCCTGCCAGAAATACTTTTATATAACTATAAGTGTGATGGTTACGTCCCTTGTTGTGGTACGTTGAATACATACACGACTGTACACTGAAACAATTAAACTGATGAAAATAAAGGTGTAGTACTTTTATAAATTATTTGAATTGTTCAATTTTATTTATACATTAAAATCAAACACTTGTTTATTCTAAATCGAATCATTTCACTAGCATAACACAAATCACACAAATTAAAATTCTGCGAAATGTTGTTGACGACTTTGTCACATAAACAACATGAAGTCATAAGACGACTTCAAGTTTAAAACGTAAAGATCAGGCGTTCCTTGGCGTGGTGTACGCTTCAATTTTGATAAAATATAACTAAAATAAGTATGCAAGGTAGGCATTTTAATTATTTTTGTGTATTGTTGTAAATGTGACATGTTGGATTTTACGTTTCCAAAACTCTTGTTGACATGTGTGTCCATATTGATTACACACTACTATTGTTAGTAGATTCATACGCGTGGAATGAAATATACAAATAAACTAGAAAAGAAGTATGCTTCCACGCTTGATAATTAAGGACAAAGTTGTTTTGCTAGGAGTGATTTTTAAAAAATGAAGTGTGTCTGTAAGACACAAATGAAGTCCCCTGCCTGACCATCAAAATCCTGTGGACATGCACACCTCCATAATGAGTATAAACATTGTACAAAATATTAAAGCTGTAGCTCCAAAACTGTAGGAGGAGATAGCCGGACAAACCATGTATCTATATCCGGACGGACGAACAGAATGACTAAGTCCAACTACCTGTCATTTTGAGAATATTTGAAGAAAATCAAAATCTTGTGGACATGCACACCTCCATTATGAGTATAAACATACTACAAAATATTAAAGCTGTAGCTCCAAAACTGTAGCAGGAGATAGCCGGACAAACCATGTTCCCTTTATGCAGCTAGTATGAACAAACTGACTAAGTCCAACTACCTGTCATTTTGAGAATATTTGATGAAAATCAAAATCCTGTGGACATGCACACCTCCATTATGTGCATAAACATCCGGACAAACTATGGATCTATATCCGGACGGATGGACGAACAGATGGACAGGGGTAAATTAATATGTCCCCCGACTCTTTGTTGCGGGGGCATAATAAAATAATATATAAGAAATTTTGGAAGTCTATATAATAAACAGTATAACTAAATCATACATTTTGAATATCAAAATAAGACCACTCGTGACCGAACACGCATTAAGGATTAAACTCGATTCTAGTTCCTAACCTAATGGTTTTAAAATTCATTAAAACTGTCTGGTCATTCTTTCCCTCATTAAGTCTTGCAGTCACAATATAGCTGATGAATTGTTGAGTGACCAATAACACTGTAATCAGGTAGGACAGAAGGGGTGCCTAATAATCAAACAATGCAACGTTCTAAATCACAAATTAATCATTAACACTGCAAACATTTTTTTTTAGAAAACATTTATACATATAAACGAGCATACCTTTTTCTCCATGAAGGTCATGGAGTCTGACAAACCACTAACTGTAGCCTCCATATTGTCTATTCTACCATCAAACAGTTGTATATGGTTGTTAAAGATCTTGATCTGATCCTCATACACAGTTCTATCATACTCATGTTGAACTGCTTGTCGTGGTCGGTCGTTTTGTAACTGGGTATGATGACTGTCTCCTTGGAAGGAAAATTGTCTGGACTGTCTACTGCGGGAGAACTGACTTGTAATAGACTGGAAATTTCCTGCTTTACTACAATCTATAAAATATGCTTACACTAGTAAACAGTATGTAATGGTCGTCTTAATTCTACACTAGTAACTAGTACATAATGGTCATCCTAATTCTAAACACCCACTAGATTTTACACTGGTAACTAGTACATAATGGTCATCCTAATTCTAAACACCCACTAGATTTTACACTGGTAACTAGTACATAATGGTCATCCTAATTCTAAACACCCACTAGATTTTACACTGGTAACTAGTACATAATGGTCATCCTAATTCTAAACACCCACTAGATTTTACACTAGTAACTAGTACATAATGGTCATCCTAATTCTAAACACCCACTAGATTTTACACTGGTAACTAGTACATAATGGTCATCCTAATTCTAAACACCCACTAGATTTTACACTGGTAACTAGTACATAATGGTCATCCTAATTCTAAACACCCACTAGATTTTACACTGGTAACTAGTACATAATGGTCATCCTAATTCTAAACACCCACTAGATTTTACACTGGTAACTAGTACATAATGGTCATCCTAATTCTAAACACCCACTAGATTTTACACTGGTAACTAGTACATAATGGTCATCCTAATTCTAAACACCCACTAGATTTTACACTGGTAACTAGTACATAATGGTCATCCTAATTCTAAACACCCACTAGATTTTACACTGGTAACTAGTACATAATGGTCATCCTAATTCTAAACACCCACTAGATTTTACACTAGTAACTAGTACATAATGGTCATCCTAATTCTAAACACCCACTAGATTTTACACTGGTAACTAGTACATAATGGTCATCCTAATTCTAAACACCCACTAGATTTTACACTGGTAACTAGTACATAATGGTCATCCTAATTCTAAACACCCACTAGATTTTACACTGGTAACTAGTACATAATGGTCGTCCTAATTCTAAACACCCACTAGATTTTACACTGGTAACTAGTACATAATGGTCATCCTAATTCTAAACACCCACTAGATTTTACACTGGTAACTAGTACATAATGGTCATCCTAATTCTAAACACCCACTAGATTTTACACTGGTAACTAGTACATAATGGTCATCCTAATTCTAAACACCCACTAGATTTTACACTGGTAACTAGTACATAATGGTCATCCTAATTCTAAACACCCACTAGATTTTACACTGGTAACTAGTACATAATGGTCATCCTAATTCTAAACACCCACTAGATTTTACACTGGTAACTAGTACATAATGGTCATCCTAATTCTAAACACCCACTAGATTTTACACTGGTAACTAGTACATAATGGTCATCCTAATTCTAAACACCCACTAGATTTTACACTGGTAACTAGTACATAATGGTCGTCCTAATTCTAAACACCCACTAGATTTTACACTGGTAACTAGTACATAATGGTCATCCTAATTCTAAACACCCACTAGATTTTACACTGGTAACTAGTACATAATGGTCATCCTAATTCTAAACACCCACTAGATTTTACACTGGTAACTAGTACATAATGGTCATCCTAATTCTAAACACCCACTAGATTTTACACTGGTAACTAGTACATAATGGTCGTCCTAATTCTAAACACCCACTAGATTTTACACTGGTAACTAGTACATAATGGTCATCCTAATTCTAAACACCCACTAGATTTTACACTGGTAACTAGTACATAATGGTCGTCCTAATTCTAAACACCCACTAGATTTTACACTGGTAACTAGTACATAATGGTCATCCTAATTCTAAACACCCACTAGATTTTACACTGGTAACTAGTACATAATGGTCATCCTAATTCTAAACACCCACTAGATTTTACACTGGTAACTAGTACATAATGGTCATCCTAATTCTAAACACCCACTAGATTTTACACTGGTAACTAGTACATAATGGTCGTCCTAATTCTAAACACCCACTAGATTTTACACTGGTAACTAGTACATAATGGTCATCCTAATTCTAAACACCCACTAGATTTTACACTGGTAACTAGTACATAATGGTCATCCTAATTCTAAACACCCACTAGATTTTACACTGGTAACTAGTACATAATGGTCATCCTAATTCTAAACACCCACTAGATTTTACACTGGTAACTAGTACATAATGGTCATCCTAATTCTAAACACCCACTAGATTTTACACTGGTAACTAGTACATAATGGTCATTCTAATTCTAAACACCCACTAGATTTTACACTGGTAACTAGTACATAATGGTCATCCTAATTCTAAACACCCACTAGATTTTACACTGGTAACTAGTACATAATGGTCGTCTTAATTGTTATGTATGTATATTTTAATTCTTCCTAAAACTAAAATTAGAAGCGCTATCAGAAATCTACAAATATATTTGATAATAATCTTAATGACAGATTCTAAACTTTTCAGGTCTGGAAAATTAAAATGGAAACATAAAACTGGTCAAAAGTCCTGTTTCAAGACAAAATCTGGATTCACAAAATTACTATGAAATACATCACTTCTATAGTTAAAGACCTTCAATTGTATCAACTTTTAAAATTTATTTCCTTGCAATTACAATGTAATTTTTAAAGTGTGTCCATATTGAAAATAAAAAACTAAATCTTGTTGGAGACACTGACCTGCACAGCAATCTGACCACATATTTATGTTGAGTTGTGGAATTTTATTACATGTGATGTACTCTGAATTATCATGTACTCTCATAAATACATTCTTCTGAACTCTGTTAATATTATCTCCTCCAGCACACAGTATACTAGATAATGTCATCTGTTTAATAGCACTTAATTGGTCAACAGAAAATACACCAGAATTCTCATACCAAAATCTGAAAACAAACAGACACTGTATCATACATAAATACAGAAAATACACCAGAATTCTCATACCAAAATCTGAAAACAAACAGACACTGTATCATACTATACAAAAAATACACTAGAATTCTCATACCAAAATCTGAAAACAAACAGACACTGTATCATATTATACAAAAAATACACCAGAATTCTCATACCAAAATCTGAACACACTGAAAACAAACAGATACGGTATCATACTACACAAAAAATACACCAGAATTCTCATACCAAAATCTGAAAACAAACAGACACTGTATCATACATACATACAAAAAATATACCAGAATTCTCATACCAAAATCTGAAAACAAACAGACACTGTATCATACATACATACAAAAAATATACCAGAATTCTCATACCAAAATCTGAAAACAAACAGACACTGTATCAAATTATACAAAAAATACACCAGAATTCTCATACCAAAATCTGAAAACAAACAGACACTGTATCATACATACATACAAAAAATATATCAGAATTCTCATACCAAAATCTGAAAACAAACAGACACTGTATCATACTATACAAAAAATACACTAGAATTCTCATACCAAAATCTGAAAACAAACAGACACTGTATCATAATATACATACAAAAAATATACCAGAATTCTCATACCAAAATCTGAAAACAAACAGACACTGTATCATATTATACAAAAAATACACCAGAATTCTCATACCAAAATCTGAAAACACTGAAAACAAACAGATACGGTATCATACTATACAAAAAATACACCAGAATTCTCATACCAAAATCTGAAAACAAACAGACACTGTATCATACTATACAAAAAATACACCAGAATTCTCATACCAAAATCTGAAAACAAACAGATACTGTATCATATTATACAAAAAATACACCAGAATTCTCATACCAAAATCTGAAAACAAACAGATACTGTATCATATTATACAAAAAATACACCAGAATTCTCATACCAAAATCTGAAAACAAACAGATACTGTATCATATTATACAAAAAATACACCAGAATTCTCATACCAAAATCTGAAAACAAACAGATACTGTATCATATTATACAAAAAATACACCAGAATTCTCATACCAAAATCTGAAAACAAACAGATACTGTATCATATTATACAAAAAATACACCAGAATTCTCATACCAAAATCTGAAAACACTGAAAACAAACAGAAAATTGTCGTCAATAGTTCACCAGCCAAGTTATCAGTAGCTTTGCATTATTTTCAGTAGTTTTGAGGAAATTGTTGTAAACGAAAAGAAACTGTTGCATATTCAGTATTAAATTGTCATTTTCATTTCCATATTCATAGCTAAAGAAGCATAATAATTCAAACCTTTAATAAAACAATGACCATTATAACATTAAAGAAAAAATGCAGAAAATGAATAAAATAAAAGAACCGCCTAGTGCATAAATGCGCGACGTATCCCCCCACACTTGCATAATATTTAGTTTTATATATTTATAGAAAACAGCCTTGCAGTCTTAATGTATAACATACTTTATTGAAGGATGGAGTATATTGCAGCATGATCTGAATAATATACAGGAAGTACTCCACTTTGAACACTGTGTAAACCTCTGATGTAAATATAGATTTTCCCCCAAAACCCTTGCTTCAAATATTTCCATGTAAGAACTCATCCAAGATAATGATAATTACAAGCCACATGCAAAAAATTATTCAAATCTATCCATATTTACTGAAGCTATCGCGTAAACAAGACACAATTCTCAAAATTTGTGATTTTTCAACCAAAAACTAAGATTTCCCCCCAAAACTCTTGCTTCAAATATTTCCATGTAAGAACCCATCCAAGATAATGATAATTACAATCCACATGCAAAAAATTATTCAAATCTATCTATGTTTACTGAAGTTATCACATAAACAAGACAAAATTCTCAAAATCTGTGATTTTTCAACCAAAAACTAAGATTTTCCCCCAAAACCCTTGCTTCAAATATTTCCATGTAAGAACCCACCCAAGATAATGATAATTACAAGCCACATGCAAAAAAATATTCAAATCTATCCATGTTTACTAAAGTTATCACATAAACAAGACACAATTCTCAATATTGGTGATTTTTCAACCAAAAACTAAGATTTTCCCCCAAAACCCTTGCTTCAAATATTTCCATGTTAGATAATGATAATTCCAAGCCACATGCAAAAAATTATTCAAATCTATCCATGTTTACTCAAGTTATCGCGTAAACAAGAAAGTGTGACGGACGAACAGACGACCGCTATTACTATATCCCCTCACCGCTATTGCGAGGGGATAAAAATTGGACAGCATGGCCCCTAGAAAAAGAGCTACTTTCAAACCACCATAACTATGTTAAGGACTGAAGTTTGGGCAAAGAGAAAGAAATAATGCAAAGAATCAAGACAGTACCCCTTATCCTAAAGGAACATATTCTTTGCAAAGAGATAGAATAAGATCAAACATTTTTCTAACCAGAGGCTATTTTGGAATCAGGAAAGATAAATTTCAAATAATAAGGAACATATTCTTTGCAAAGAGATAGAATAAGATCAAACATTTTTCTAACCAGAGGCTATTTTGGAATCAGGAAAGATAAATTTCAAATAATTTAAGAAAAGGTTGGCATTTGATGACAATATGTTGTTATTGGTTGGCACTTGATGACAATATGTTGTTATTGGTTGGCACATCATTGCTTCTGCTTTTGTCACTGATCATGTTCTGTCAAGTTCTGCAGTTTTACAAAACGAAGACAAAGACTTTTGTGTCATCTTCAGCTTTTCGAAATCCAAGGTTGATTTTTATATAACGTGTCGTATGCAGTCACCCTTTCCACCACGAGCTAAGTACAAATTACGGTCACATGTTGAGTAAAATACTTACATTTCACTCTTTTTTGACATTCCCGGTCTCTCTGACAACCATAACAACCATTTATTATTGTTGTGAACCAGGTAAATTATTATTGCCATCTTTCCCAGCACACTTCATGGGCGAAAGAAAAAACCACTGCCAACAACCAGGGGATTATAGGATAGGGGAAGGAATGACCTTGAAATACCAAGTCTCCTAAACGCTTTTCAAGGTTGGTAAAAAATCGTAGAAAATACGGAGAAACCAGTTGCTAACAGCGCTGAAGATATGATTTATTATAATTAAGACTTACCTATCACCATCCCTCAGACGTTTAAATTGATCTACAATAATACACATAAAGGTCGGCCCTACTTTAGCACCCTCCAATGGAGTCTCTGCCATTCCACCAACAAATAAATCAATATTTCCTGTAAATTTATTGATACAAAACAATGTAAGTTATTTTCATCAATCAGTAAGCAGAACCACAAGGTCAGATTCATTTAAATATTTTACAATTGTGAGTCCAATTATTAATCATTAAATGTGTTTCGAGTTGTTGTCGAGGTGCAGTTTATGTCAGATTTAGAATTTGAATACTTTGAACTTCTTTATCAATGTAACAATAGTATTCAATATTGCGGTACTTCTGGATTGTGCATCATAGATGTTTGAATATTGTTTCACTTTAAACATGATCAGTTGTAGGCCTACCATTCAACTGTTTGCTTCACCCATTAATCAGATATCCCCTTTTTTCTAAGCTATTCAATACAAAGCCATAAATGTCTATGATTATCACTTTTAACTATTGCTTTAAATTTTCAAGAAAGAATTATGATTTAGAAATAATAATACAATACCTGGGTGATTGTATAGATCTTGTAACTTAGAAAGAATTCTTGCTGGTATTTCATTGCTAAGTTCACTGAACGAATTTGCCTCTGCTAATCCACAATATTTTCTATAAGCATTATAAAATGGTAGAGCATGATCTCTTCCACGTTGTATGTTAAGAGAGGCTAAATCCTGTCCCACAACATTAGCCAAGGAAAATAGTTTTTCTGTTAACTCAGAATTCATCATTTCTTCTGGCATTCTTTTTTTGGCTGAAAATGCAAGAAGTCCACGCAATATAGGATCAATACCTCCTTCTTCAATTATTCTATGTGGTGAAAAAAATGCTTGGTGTAATGGTAAATTGCCTTCACTGATTGGCTGGAAACTTTCATTTAGTCTTAATATGATTGGTTGAATTAGAGAATGTCCAAATCTAAAGGCTGCTGTAGCAAATTCATTGGCAATTGTAGGATTGGAATCAGGATCATAAAGTCTGTACAATCCCAATTTTTGCAAACCTTCTTTTCCTACAATTTTTGGCAACCATTGGTCATATGTTATATGCTGTAATATTGCTCCCATTATTTTTCTAGTCTCATGGTACAACATATTTCCATCCCAGTGAGGATTTAACAATGATAGTCTAGATACTAGATGGTTATGGTATCTCATGAACAGTGTGTGCATAGATGTTAATGCTATCTGTTCATTTGCACGTGCATCACCTGCTCTGAAGCATGGAACTCTTTTTTTGCTTGGCTCAACCTGACAATCAAGATGGTGTAAAAAACCAGAGCTATCAAAGGGAAGTAATCGTTTTCCACCAGTGGACAAAACACCAACTCTCATTAATCCTGTTGATTCACGAAGTCTCTGAGCTTCAAAGTCACTACTACCATAAATATTACTAGCATCTATATATGCTGTTATCACATTAATTTGTTCTCTTGGTGCAAATGTTTTATAAAATATAGATGTGGAACCAGAATTGCATAGGGCACTACTCCTTGTAAATCCAAGACAGGCATGGGAGGTAATCCTACTATCACTTCGAGGTACGGGAATTGGATAACAAGGATATGACTTATCACAAGTTTCATTACATCTGCGACCATCACTAAACTGTGCATAACTGACAGACTGCGGAGTTAAATCCAGGTCATGATCTATAAACTGACCCCACTGCATTAACATGTGGGTAAATTTCTCGTCCTCAGTCACATGATCAGTTGACATCAACAATGATGATACAAGACGAGGGCTGGGTAAATGTATTCCATTGTATAGCTTGGATTTAGTCCATCCTGTAACACAAATGAAACATTTCAGCAAATATAAAATTATATCAAACATTAAAAAATTACCTGATAATGTAATACATTGTTATACTATCTCAGTGGACAAAAATGTGAATAATTACAACACACAGAGTTTGCGAAATATGTCAGTCCTGTCAGACATGACCAGCAAAATTTAGCCTAGGACTGACACAAGATTGGTATTTTGCAATAGAAAATTAAAGTTTGTTATTGCCCGCAAAAAACTACATATGGTGTCCTTACTACCTACCAAGTTTCATGAAATTCTGTTCAGTAGTTTCAGAGGAGTTGGGCTGACAAGCTGCTTCAGAAGTATATTTTGGGAAATTTTTAAGTTCAAAGGGGCATAACTCCCACAAAATTTAGGGGATCAACATTTCCTGGTGATATGCACAACTACATATGGTGTCCTCACTACCTACCAAGTTTCATGAAATTCTGTTCAATAGTTTCAGAGGAGTTGCACTGACAAGCTGCTTCAGTAGTAAATTTCGGGAAATTTTAAGTTCAAAGGGGCATAACTTCCACAAAATTCAGGAGATCAAAATTTCCTGGTAATATGCACAACTACATATGGTGTCCTACTACCTACCAAGTTTCATGAAATTCTATTCAGTAGTTTCAGAGGAGTTGCGCTGACAAACTGTGTGATGGACAGGACAAAAACAATATGTCTCCCCACCAAAGCGGGGGGAGACATAATTAATGAAGACTGACATTTCTTTCACTAGGACCATCAAACCCATATGCAATTTTGTGAACCCTGAACACACCAGTACTATCTCTGTGGTTAAAAATGTGAATTACTACAATCCACCAGTACTAATTACTACAATCCACCAGTACTCATTACTACAATCCACCAGTACTAATTACTACACTCAACCAGTACTATCTCAGTGGATAAAAATGTGAATTACTACAATCCACCAGTACTAATTACTACAATCCACCAGTACTATCTCAGTGGATAAAAATGTGAATTACTACAATCCACCAGTACTATCTCTGTAGATAAAAATGTGAATTATTACAATACACCAGTACTATCTCTGTGGATACAAATGTGAATTACTACAATCCACCAGTACTGCCTCCGTGGATAAAAATGTGAATTACTACAATCCACCAGTACTAATTACTACACTCAACCAGTACTATCTCAGTGGATAAAAATGTGAATTACTACAATCCACCAGTACTAATTACTACAATCCAACAGTACTATCTCTGTGAATAAAAATGTGAATTACTACAATCCACCAGTACTATCTCTGTAGATAAAAATGTGAATTATTACAATACACCAGTACTATCTCTGTGGATACAAATGTGAATTACTACAATCCACCAGTACTATCTCTGTGGATACAAATGTGAATTACTACAATCCACCAGTACTATCTCTGTAGATAAAAATGTGAATTATTACAATCCACCAGTACTATCTCTGTAGATAAAAATGTGAATTACTACAATCCACCAGTACTATCTCTGTGGATACAAATGTGAATTACTACAATCCACCAGTACTATCTCAGTGGATAAAAATGTGAATTACTACAATCCACCAGTACTATCTCTGTAGATAAAAGTGTGAATTATTACAATACACCAGTACTATCTCTGTGGATACAAATGTGAATTACTACAATCCACCAGTACTATCTCTGTGGATACAAATGTGAATTACTACAATCCACCAGTACTGCCTCCGTGGATAAAAATGTGAATTACTACAATCCACCAGTACTGTCCCATGTGGATAAAAATGTGAATTACTACAATTCACCAGTACTGTCCCATGTGGATAAAAATGTGAATTACTACAATCCACCAGTCCTGTGCCATGTGGATAAAAATGTGAATTACTACAATCCACCAGTAGTTTCAGTGGGTAACCAATCTAATTAAAATCAGATCTCCACACTTGCTTCCTATTTTCTATCGGTTGTTTACTAGTCACCGTGTGAGAGATGTAAAAATGGTCATGATACTACATTAAAATTGGATGAAAAAAAAAGAAAGCTTAAATTTTGGAATTTGATTTTGTTGGACTCTTTTAGTTGAGTGTATCTCCGAAACCATAACAGATAGAGGAAATCTGTTGACATACTATCGGTAACTCTCAGCTCAATAAATAAAAAAAAAATATATGCCTTACAAATATATGAAATTTTGGAACTTGGGACCCTTTTAGAATACCAATTTTTTTTTTAAATGACCCATCAATAACCTATTAAAATTGGATGAAAAATAAAGTAAAAATTTGCAATTTCCCCTTTTTGGGCCCCTTTTATGTTGAAAATGGTAACAATTGCAAATAATGCTGTGCAGTTTTCTGAACGAGATTTTCCTAAGGAAGTCATTAAAATAACAACCAGCAAAATCAAATGAAAAATAAACTATCCATGCAAAAATAACAGTAACATCCACTTTTGCACCTTAGGGCCTCTTGTTTGAATGCAATACCAACCTTTATTCTGGGTCAAGGATCATTGTTTACCAAAATTAAGAAGGATCTGTCAACTACAACTTAAAGCATGGAAACGATTCTATCTACAGAGGGACGACGATAGTCTTATATATACAATATTGGTGCATTGACGGTAAATATAGAATTTATGTGGCGAGGCTTAGAAACTGGTGAAAGACAAACTTTATGAACAAATGAAAAAATAATTAATAAAAATGCAAATGTGGTTATAGACGTATTCGACTCCAAATTTGCAGGAGCCCAGCTTTAAATATTATAATCCACAGATAAATATTTACTGTTAATCAATTATTTTTGATCAGCTTGTTTTAATTGATTTTTATTAATACAGACTTCTATGTGCTTATAACACTATTGTGTTTATACAGTATCTCTACATAATTGTGCCACATTAATTAATGAAGTCTAGTTATTCAACCTTTACAGCAAGACAACCTGTGCTGAAGACAGATATAAGAATTTTGTGATAAACATAGTGCATTCTGTTTGTGTAGATGTCATGACTCCTATTAACATAGTACATTCTGTTTGTGTAGATGTCATGACTCCTATTAACATAGTACATTCTGTTTGTGTAGAGGTCATGACTCCTATTAACATAGTACATTCTGTTTGTGTAGAGGTCATGACTCCTATTAACATAGTACATTCTGTTTGTGTAGAGGTCATGACTCCTATTAACATAGTACATTCTGTTTGTGTAGAGGTCATGACTCCTATTAACATAGTACATTCTGTTTGTGTAGAGGTCATGACTCCTATTAACATAGTACATTCTGTTTGTGTAGAGGTCATGACTCCTATTAACATAGTACATTCTGTTTGTGTAGAGGTCATGACTCCTATTAACATAGTACATTCTGTTTGTGTAGAGGTCATGACTCCTATTAACATAGTACATTCTGTTTGTGTAGATGTCATGACTCCTATTAACATAGTACATTCTGTTTGTGTAGATGTCATGACTCCTATTAGAATTCACTGTTCTTTGCAACTTTATTATTTGTACTTTATATCTGTTTTGAACACACATTATTTAAAATAAAGATTCAAAAATGGGAAATCACAAATCTTTCAAAGAATACTTACCGATCCAATTTCTGTCACAAGGGGTACAACCATATAAACTAATTATCCCTGGCTTGAATTTTTGTTATCCCGGCTTGAAAATTATAACAACTTTTGATTGGTTAAAACCCGGGCATAAAAAACCCACAATCCCGGGTGTTGCTAGGCCATATTACCAGGTGTAACTAGCCATTTAACCAACCAAAAGTTGCTATAATTTTCAAGATGGGGTAAATACACGAAGTCAAAGCTCACGACGTTGCACGCCTAAATCAAATTTAGTTGATTTTGGTCATAATATATTGAATATAAAACTATTAATTTGATCAACTGTAGGGTTCTACCAAAGGTACAAAAGAAAACGTCACTTTTACGTGGTCCACTGGGGTCCAAAATGTCTTATTTTTGACTATAACCATAGATAAATTTGTTATTTACGATTTCTATCTGTAGATATGGAGATTTTAACACCCTTCAGTAGCCTGTACACCCTTCGGCTGCATCTCAGGATGCACTTGGGTACTTCTGGGTGTTAAAATCTCCATATCTACGAATAGGAATGTAAATAACTAATAATGTGACAAGGGGTACAATCATATAAACTAAATGTACATACCTACTGGTGTATTAAATCATATAAACTAAATGTACATACCTACTGGTGTATTAAATCATATAAACTAAATGTACATACCTACTGGTGTATTAAATCATATAAACTAAATGTACATACCTACTGGTGTATTAAATCATATAAACTAAATGTACATACCTACTGGTGTATTAAATCATATAAACTAAAAGTACATACCTACTGGTGTATTAAATCATATAAACTAAACGTACATACCTACTGGTGTATTAAATCATATAAACTAAATGTACATACCTACTGGTGTATTAAATCATATAAACTAAATGTACATACCTACTGGTGTATTAAATCATATAAACTAAATGTACATACCTACTGGTGTATTAAATCATATAAACTAAATGTACATACCTACTGGTGTATTAAATCATATAAACTAAATGTACATACCTACTGGTGTATTAAATCATATAAACTAAATGTACATACCTACTGGTGTATTAAATCATATAAACTAAATGTACATACCTACTGGTGTATTAAATCATATAAACTAAATGTACATACCTACTGGTGTATTAAATCATATAAACTAAATGTACATACCTACTGGTGTATTAAATCATATAAACTAAATGTACATACCTACTGGTGTATTAAATCATATAAACTAAATGTACATACCTACTGGTGTATTAAATCATATAAACTAAATGTACATACCTACTGGTGTATTAAATCATATAAACTAAATGTACATACCTACTGATGTATTAAATCATATAAACTAAATGTACATACCTACTGGTGTATTAAATCATATAAACTAAATGTACATACCTACTGGTGTATTAAATCATATAAACTAAATGTACATACCTACTGGTGTATTAAATCATATAAACTAAATGTACATACCTACTGGTGTATTAAATCATATAAACTAAATGTACATACCTACTGGTGTATTAAATCATATAAACTAAATGTACATACCTACTGGTGTATTAAATCCATTTTCATAAATGGGTGGTAGTAATCTTTTGAAACCTGTGACAGATGATCCCCATGTTGGATTCTGTAAGTTATTACATGTACCATCTAATGTACGATATTTACGATGATAACACATGTTATTACAGTTCAGAATATCTCTTGGTACAGATAAACAACCAGACATATTAGCTATCAGAGTCAGGTGACCAGGAGAAACTATGTCAGTGTAAGATTCGGCAACTGAAAATAAACATGATTAATAAAGAACAATAATGAAAGACCTGCAACCTTTTCAGAAGTAGGATTTTAACTAAATCATTAGGTCAAGAAAACACAAACATATGATGTTCATTTATCATTGATGAAACAACACTAGTAATCACATTACATTTATATTATTGATATATAATTACATTATGTGTTCATTTCATTTGGAAAGCTGCACGTTAGGTAAAAAGGTTGACATGTGACTTCAGAAACTTCAACTGTGAATACAACCCCACCAAATTCTAGGAACAGAATGAAAATCAATAATAATAAAAATGTAATTATAAGCATTGAAAGTAATTGTAGCAGTTTTATAGGGTTGTAAAAGCATAAGGCATCATTTAAAAGATTAGAAATTATGACATCTAAAATTATTGATAAAAAAATCCTACCTTCACCCTTTAAATCATATTGATGGCCTTCATTAACCTGGTCATGAATTATTTGTAAAGTCTGCTCAAATATTTCTTCTGCTCTTGCAATTTCTAAAGCATCAGCAGATGGATATCTAAAAATAGCCAGCATGTCTTGTACAGAGTGTCGTTTGTTTTTGTCAAATAAATGAGCTCTAGTTTGGTTGATAGCATTATCTACTTGGTGGGTGGCTTGTCTTATGGCCTGTTCTACAAATCTGTCTCCTGCATATGATCTGTTATCTCCTATAAATAGATAGAAAGCTTAAGTATATAATATAAATCTTAGTATCAGTAACATTTAGACAGCTTTCAATCTTAGTATCAGTAACATTTAGACAACTTTCTATCTTAGTATCAGTAACATTTAGACAGCTTTCTATCTTAGTATCAGTAACATTTAGACAGCTTTCTATCTTAGTATCAGTAACATTTACAGCTTTCTATCTTAGTATCAGTAAAATTTAGGTAGCTTTCTATCTTAGTATCAGTAACATTTAGACAGCTGTCAATCTTAGTATCAGTAACATAGACAGCTTTCTATCTTAGTATCAGTAACATTTAGGATTGATTGATTGATTTTAGTGTTTAATGCCACTTTCAGCAATATTTCAGCTATATCATGGCAACCAGATTTAGTGGTGGAAGAAGCCGGAGTACCTGGAGAGAACCACCCGACCATGAGCAAGCGTCTGGTAAACTTTATCACTTGCGGCTGCGAGTCGAATGCAGCCTTTTTGTAATTTACAAACCCGGGCATGAACCCAAGCAGTATTGGTGATAGGCTTGTACGAGTTGTTATGTAATCCAACTACCTAACTCATTGAGCCACCTGGGCCCTGTAACATTTAGGTATCTTTCAATCTTAGTATCAGTAACATGTAGACAGCTTTCAATCTTAATATCAGTAACATTTAGACAGCTTTCTATCTTAGTATCAGTAACATTTAGATGGCTTTCAATCTTAGTATCAGTAACATTTAGATGGCTTTCAATCTTAGTATCAGTAACATTTAGGCAACTTTCTATCTTAGTATCAGTAACATTTAGACAGCTTTCAATCTTAGTATCAGTAACATTTAGACAGCTTTCTATTTTAGTATCAGTAACATTTAGACAGCTTTCTATCTTAGTATCAGTAACATTTAGACGGCTTTCAATCTTAGTATCAGTAACATATAGACAGCTTTATATCTTAGTATCAGTAACATAGACAGCTTTCAGTCTTAGTATCAGTGACATTTAGACAACTTTCTATCTTAGTCTCAATAACATTTAGACAGCTTTCAATCTTAGTCTCAGTAACATTTAGATGGCTTTCAGTCTTAGTATCAGTAACATTTAGACAACTTTCTATCTTAGTCTCAATAACATTTAGACAGCTTTCAATCTTAGTCTCAGTAACATTTAGACAACTTTCTATTTTAGTCTCAGTAACATTTAGACAACTTTCTATCTTAGTCTCAATAACATTTAGACAACTTTCTATCTTAGTCTCAGTAACATTTAGACAACTTTCTATCTTAGTCTCAGTAACATTTAGACAGATTTCTATCTTAGTCTCAGTAACATTTAGAGGGCTTTCAATCTTAGTCTCAGTAACATTTAGACAGCTTTCAATCTTAGTCTCAGTAACATTTAGATGGCTTTCAGTCTTAGTATCAGTAACATTTAGACAACTTTCTATCTTAGTATCAGTAACATTTAGACAACTTTCTATCTTAGTCTCAATAACATTTAGACAGCTTTCAATCTTAGTCTCAGTAACATTTAGACAACTTTCTATTTTAGTCTCAGTAACATTTAGACAACTTTCTATCTTAGTCTCAATAACATTTAGACAACTTTCTATCTTAGTCTCAGTAACATTTAGACGGCTTTCAATCTTAGTATCAGTAACATTTAGACAACTTTCTATCTTAGTATCAGTAACATTTAGACAGATTTCTATCTTAGTATCAGTAACATTTAGACAACTTTCTATCTTAGTCTCAGTAACATTTAGACAACTTTCTATCTTAGTCTCAATAACATTTAGAAAACTTTCTATCTTAGTCTCAGTAACATTTAGATAACTTTCTATCTTAGTCTCAGTAACATTTAGATAACTTTCTATCTTAGTCTCAATAACATTTAGATAACTTTCTATCTTAGTCTCTGTAACATTTAGACAGCTTTCAATCTTAGTCTCAGTAACATTTAGATGGCTTTCAATCTTAGTCTCAGTAACATTTAGACAACTTTCTATCTTAGTCTCAGTAACATTTAGACAACTTTCTATCTTAGTCTCAGTAACATTTAGATAACTTTCTATCTTAGTCTCAATAACATTTAGACGGCTTTCAGTCTTAGTATCAGTAACATTTAGAAAACTTTCTATCTTAGTCTCAGTAACATTTAGACAACTTTCTATCTTAGTCTCAATAACATTTAGATAACTTTCTATCTTAGTCTCAGTAACATTTAGAAAACTTTCTATCTTAGTCTCAGTAACATTTAGATAACTTTCTATCTTAGTCTCAGTAACATTTAGATAACTTTCTATCTTAGTCTCAGTAATATTTAGACAACTTTCTATCTTAGTCTCAGTAATATTTAGACAACTTTCTATCTTAGTCTCAGTAACATTTAGACAACTTTCTATCTTAGTCTCAGTAATATTTAGACAACTTTCTATCTTAGTCTCAGTAACATTTAGACAACTTTCTATCTTAGTCTCAGTAACATTTAGACAACTTTCTATCTTAGTCTCAATAACATTTAGATAACCTTCTATCTTAGTCTCAGTAACATTTAGACAACTTTCTATCTTAGTCTCAATAACATTTAGACAGCTTTCATATTACTGAACATCTTCCTTTAATTTTGTTATGATTCAGTAATAATTGTAATCTTGTCATGTTCAGACTGTCGTAGTGTTCTTTTCTTTCAAGTACTAAAACATTGGATTTTTTTCTAAATAAGCTAAGAAATGAATTCAAAATCATAGTAATACTTTCATATATCATATTATCAACAACTATCATATAGATAATTTCTGATTCGTGCATAAAATTTACTTCTAATTGCCTGGTGGTTACTCATCAAGAGTATACTCAAATATTTACTCAGATACTTCCTTTAAATCACAACTAATCAAAATTACTATGCTTGATGTCAGAAATATTAGATGTTGGATCAACTCATTGATTGAAAAGTAAATGGCAGAGGTCAATCTGATGCTATGTGATGACAAAAATTTACCTGAATTGTGGCCAGGTGATATAGATATTAAGTGTGTATACAATATTTTGATATATAAACACATATAATAAGTTTTGAAACGTAAACTATACCACAGTGATAGATTATACTATGATAAGACCCTTTATGTAATTTTCACTAACTTACCATGTACTTGGAGTAATACAGTATTTCTGTCAAATCCTACGGTATTCTCAGCATAACATTCATAGCTGCCTTGGTCACTTTGTAATACATTTCTAATTATTAATCTGTTTCCTTGCAAAGAGAACTTTTGTCCATTGCTTAGTAATGTACCATCTTTAATCCATCTGAACTGAGGTGTAGGTTCTCCATCAGATGTACAGTGGAGTATGATGTCAGCTCCTGAGTAGGTATCTACTGTACTTTCTCTGTTTGGAGCTATTGGAGGTGCTGTCAATAAAATAACATATCACCTTTATATGGTTTTCAATAAGTGACAAACCAGCAATATATATATACATTTGTATATACAATATCTGTACATTGTCGGAAAATATAAAATTTATTTGCACAAGTTTTTAGATAGAAACTTACATTGTGTCAGTATAATAAGTTCAGCAGAAGCTTCTATTATAGCTACATCATTAATAGCTCTACAATCATTACCTTAGACCACATGATCACTGTGTCGTTCTCTACTCTAATGTAAACATTTATAGAAGACTTACATTGTGTCAGTATAATAAGTTCAGCAGAAGCTTCTATTGTAGCTACATCATTAATAGCTCTACAATCATTACCTTAGACCACATGATCACTGTGTCGTTCTCTACTCTAATGTAAACATTTATAGAAGACTTACATTGTGTCAGTATAATAAGTTCAGCAGAAGCTTCTATTGTAGCTACATCATTAATAGCTCTACAATCATTACCTTAGACCACATGATCACTGTGTCCTTCTCTACTCTAATGTAAACATTTATAGAAGACTTACATTGTGTCAGTATAATAAGTTCAGCAGAAGCTTCTATTGTAGCTACATCATTAATAGCTCTACATGTATAAACCCCACGGTCTTTCTCTTCTACATATCTGATTTGTAATATTCTGCCATCATTTTGAACATCAAATCTGTCCTCTCTAGGTAAAGGGCTACCCACTGAAAATAAACATGAGGGGAAAACAGTTGGCTTAATAAAATCTTACCAATTAGCTTTCTATATAACATGTTTCTACGGTCATTTATAGAATCAAATCAATTTTACTTATAAAGTGATTTTCAATTTTCAGACAATTTAATAGAATGTTTTCATTATATCATCAAATGAAAAACAAAAAACACCACACTGTCAGAACAATTCAAAAAACAAACATCAAAATCGTAGAAAGAGTCAAAATCAAAAGCCCTCACACTAAAACACATGACCGCTCACTTTCCTGGCTTGGTCACATGACCGCTCACTTTCCTGGCTTGGTACTAACACTAAAACACATGACCATTCACTTTCCTGGCTTGGTCACATGACCACTCACTTTCCTGGCTTGGTCACATGACTGCTCACTTTCCTGGCTTGGTCACATGACAGCTCACTTTCCTGGCTTGGTCACATGACCGCTCACTTTCCTGGCTTGATACTAACACTAAAACACATGACCGCTCACTTTCCTGGCTTGGTACTAAAACTAAAACACATGACCGCTCACTTTCCTGGCTTGGTCACATGACCACTCACTTTCCTGGCTTGGTACTAACACTAAAACACATGACCGCTCACTTTCCTGGCTTGGTCACATGACCACTCACTTTCCTGCCTTGGTACTAACACTAAAACACATGACAGCTCACTTTCCTGGCTTGGTCACATGACTGCTCACTTTCCTGGCTTGGTCACATGACCGCTCACTTTTCTGGCTTGGTACTAACACTAAAACACATGACCACTCACTTTCCTGGCTTGGTACTAACACTAAAACACATGACCGCTCACTTTCCTGGTTTGGTACTAACACTAAAACACATGACCGCTCACTTTCCTGGCTTGGTCACATGACTGCTCACTTTCCTGGTTTGGTACTAACACTAAAACACATGACCACTCACTTTCCTGGCTTGGTACTAACACTAAAACACATGACCACTCACTTTCCTGGCTTGGTCACATGACTGCTCACTTTCCTGGCTTGGTACTAACACTAAAACACATGACCACTCACTTTCCTGGCTTGGTCACATGACCGCTCACTTTCCTGGTTTGGTACTAACACTAAAACATATGACCACTCACTTTCCTGGCTTGGTACTAACACTAAAACACATGACCGCTCACTTTCCTGGTTTGGTACTAACACTAAAACATATGACCACTCACTTTCCTGGCTTGGTACTAACACTAAAACACATGACCACTCACTTTCTGGCTTGATCACATGACTGCTCACTTTCCTGGTTTGGTACTAACACTAAAACATATGACCACTCACTTTCCTGGCTTGGTACTAACACTAAAACACATGACTGCTCACTTTCCTGGCTTGGTACTAACACTAAAACACATGACCGCTCACTTTCCTGGCTTGGTACTAACACTAAAACACATGACTGCTCACTTTCCTGGCTTGGTACTAACACTAAAACACATGACTGCTTACTTTCCTGACTTGATACTAACACTAAAACACATGACCGCTCACTTTCCTGGCTTGGTACTAACACTAAAACACATGACCGCTCACTTTCCTGGCTTGGTACTAACACTGAAACACATGACTGCTCACTTTTCTGGCTTGGTACTAACACTAAAACACATGACCACTCACTTTCCTGGCTTGATCACATGACTGCTCACTTTCCTGGCTTGGTACTAACACTAAAACACATGACTGCTCACTTTCCTGGCTTGGTCACATGACCGCTCACTTTCCTGGCTTGGTACTAACACTAAAACACATGACCGCTCACTTTCCTGGCTTGGTCACATGACCGCTCACTTTCCTGGCTTGGTACTAACACTAAAACACATGACCACTCACTTTCCTAGATTGGTACTAACACTAAAACACAAGACCGCTCACTTTCCTGGCTTGGTACTAACACTAAAACACATGACCGCTCACTTTCCTGACTTGGTACTAACACTAAAACACATGACCGCTCACTTTCCTGGCTTGGCACAAACACTAAAACACATGACCGCTCACTTTCCTGGCTTGGTCACATGACTGCTCACTTTCCTGGCTTGGTACTAACACTAAAACACATGACCGCTCATTTTCCTAGCTTGGTCACATGACTGCTCACTTTCCTGCCTTGGACACATGACTGCTCACTTTCCTGGCTTGGTACTAACACTAAAACACATGACCACTCACTTTCCTGGCTTGGTACTAACACTAAAACACAAGACCGCTCACTTTTCTGGCTTGGTACTAACACCAAAACACATGACTGCTCACTTTCCTGGCTTGGTACTAACACCAAATCACAAGACCGCTCACTTTCCTGGCTTGTTACTAACACTAAAACACATGACCGCTCACTTTCCTGGCTTGGTACTAACACTAAAACACATGACTGCTCACTTTCCTGGCTTGGTACTAACACTAAAACACATGACCGCTCACTTTCCTGGCTTGATACTAACACTAAAACACATGACCGCTCACTTTCCTGGCTTGATACTAACACTAAAACACATGACCGTTCACTTTCCTGGCTTGGTACTAATACTAAAACACATGACTGCTCACTTTCCTGGCTTGGTACTAACACTAAAACACATGACTGCTCACTTTCCTGGCTTGGTACTAACATTAAAACACATGACCACTCACTTTCCTGGCTTGGTCACATGACTGCTCACTTTCCTGGCTTGGTACTAACACTAAAACACATGACCGTTCACTTTCCTGGTTTGGTACTAATACTAAAACACATGACTGCTCACTTTCCTGGTTTGGTACTAACACTAAAACACATGACTGCTCACTTTCCTGGCTTGGTACTAACACTAAAACACATGACCACTCACTTTCCTGACTTGATACTAACACTAAAACACATGACTGCTTACTTTCCTGGCTTGGTACTAACACTAAAACACATGACCGCTCACTTTCCTGGCTTGGTACTAATACCAAAACACATGACTGCTCACTTTCCTGGCTTGGTACTAACACTAAAACACATGACTGCTCACTTTCCTGGCTTGGTACTAACACTAAAACACATGACTGCTCACTTTCCTGGCTTGGTACTAACACTAAAACACATGACCGCTCACTTTCCTGGCTTGGTACTAACACTAAAACACATGACTGCTCACTTTCCTGGCTTGGTACTAACACTAAAACACATGACCGCTCACTTTCCTGGCTTGATACTAACACTAAAACACATGACCGCTCACTTTCCTGGCTTGATACTAACACTAAAACACATGACCGTTCACTTTCCTGGCTTGGTACTAATACTAAAACACATGACTGCTCACTTTCCTGGCTTGGTACTAACACTAAAACACATGACTGCTCACTTTCCTGGCTTGGTACTAACATTAAAACACATGACCACTCACTTTCCTGGCTTGGTCACATGACTGCTCACTTTCCTGGCTTGGTACTAACACTAAAACACATGACCGTTCACTTTCCTGGTTTGGTACTAATACTAAAACACATGACTGCTCACTTTCCTGGTTTGGTACTAACACTAAAACACATGACTGCTCACTTTCCTGGCTTGGTACTAACACTAAAACACATGACCACTCACTTTCCTGACTTGATACTAACACTAAAACACATGACTGCTTACTTTCCTGGCTTGGTACTAACACTAAAACACATGACCGCTCACTTTCCTGGCTTGGTACTAATACCAAAACACATGACTGCTCACTTTCCTGGCTTGGTACTAACACTAAAACACATGACTGCTCACTTTCCTGGCTTGGTACTAACACTAAAACACATGACCGCTCACTTTCCTGGCTTGTTACTAACACCAAAACACATGACCACTCACTTTTCTGGCTTGGTACTAACACCAAAACACATGACCGCTCACTTTCCTGGCTTGTTACTAACACCAAAACAAATGACCGCTCACTTTCCTGGCTTGATACTAACATTAAAACACATGACCGCTCACTTTCCTGGCTTGATACTAACACTAAAACACATGACCGCTCACTTTCCTGGCTTGGAACTAACACTAAAACACATGACCACTCATTTTCCTGGCTTGGTCACATGACTGCTCACTTTCCCGACTTGATACTAACACTAAAACACATGACTGCTCACTTTCCTGGCTTGTTACTAACACCAAAACACATGACTGCTCACTTTCCTGGCTTGGTACTAACACTAAAACACATGACTGCTCACTATCCTGGCTTGGTACTAACATTAAAACACATGACCGCTCACTTTCCTGGCTTGGTACTAACACTTAAAAACACATGACCACTCATTTTCCTGGCTTGGTCACATGACTGCTCACTTTCCCGACTTGATACTAACACTAAAACACATGACTGCTCACTTTCCTGGCTTGGTACTAACACCAAAACACATGACCGCTCACTTTCCTGGCTTGTTACTAACACCAAAACATATGACCGCTCACTTTCCTGGCTTGGTACTAACACCAAAACACATGGCCGCTCACTTTCCTGGCTTGTTACTAACACCAAAACACATGATCGCTCACTTTCCTGGCTTGATACTAACACTAAAACACATGACCGCTCACTTTCCTGGCTTGTTACTAACACTAAAACACATGACCGCTCACTTTCCTGGCTTGTTACTAACACCAAAACACATGACTGCTCACTTTCCTGGCTTGGTACTAACACTAATACACATCACCACTCATTTTCCTGGCTTGGTCACATGACTGCTCACTTTCCTGACTTGATACTAACACTAAAACACATGACTGCTCACTTTCCTGGTTTGGTACTAACACTAAAACACATGACCACTCATTTTCCTGGCTAGGTCACATGACTGCTTACTTTCCTGATATGATACTAACACTAAAACACATGACCGCTCACTTTCCTGGCTTGGTACTAACACTAAAACACATGACCGCTCACTTTCCTGGCTTGGTACTAACACTAAAACACATGACCGCTCACTTTCCTGGCTTAATACTCACACTAAAACACATGACCGCTCACTTTCCTGGCTTGTTACTAACACCAAAACACATGACCACTCACTTTTCTGGCTTGGTACTAACACTAAAACACATGACCGCTCACTTTCCTGGCTTGGTACTAACACTAAAACACATGACCACTCATTTTCCTGGCTTGGTCACATGACTGCTCACTTTCCTGACTTGATACTAACACTAAAACACATGACCGCTCACTTTCCTGGCTTGTTACTAACACCAAAACACATGACCGCTCACTTTCCTGGCTTGGTACTAACACCAAAACACATGACCGCTCACTTTCCTGGTTTGGTACTAACACTAAAACACATGACCGCTCACTTTCCTGGTTTGGTACTAACACTAAAACACATGACCGCTCACTTTCCTGGCTTGGTCACATGACTGCTCACTTTCCTGGCTTGGTAATAACACTAAAACATAGTTACGATACACTTTTTCCACAAGCGATACATATCGCGATATTTGATATGTATTACGATACGTATCACGATACGTTTTATAGGAAACTGTAACTATTCCTTGAAGTCCATGCTGGTTAACATTGGCGCTGCCATGTTTTTTATTTATATGAGGTCGCTTACGTACTAGCGGAAAATGTAAATATTTGATTAAATAATTTTAAAAGCGTAAATTAAATGATCACCAAAAGAAGAAAATGGAAGTTCAACACTACTTTTTTTTCAAAAAATGAGCATCATATCGTTTGTATCGTAAGCGGCCTCCACGTATCGTGAACCGAACCGTCCCCAAAATAATCGTGATTTCGGTACATACGGTGAATCGTTTCCCCCTTACTAAAACACATGACTGCTCACTTTCCTGGCTTGGTCACATGACCACTCACATTCCTGGCTTGGTACATTAATTCAGTAGAACTTATTAGATTTCAAGGTTGATCCATCAGTAGCCCAAAGACAACAGGCAGAAGTAAAAAGATTACAGAACCAAAACTATGAACAATTTAAGATAAACATACCTCCTTGAATCCATAAAATTCTTGGTTCGGGTGTTCCTGTAACTTCACATCTAAATGTTGCTGTATTACCACCAGATATCTGTACATCTGTTGGTTCTGTTCGGAATGAAGGTGCTTCTGTAATCAAATAAATATGTTTATGGGGCATTTTATCAAAATATGTCGTTTGCTTTCCACCCGGTAAAATGGGAAAGGTCGTACATTTCTGGAGCATTTATTATATCATATTTCGACTGTTATGTATTTATTCTTCTTTATATTGATGCATACTTAACATTTCATGATAATTTTCAATAACAATCTGTTTAATTCTATTCATTGTCTTCAATATCCAAGACGATTCCGTACCTTATAATATCATACAGAGTGCAATGGCCGGCAATAGTTTTAACGACCAAATCATAAATTTTTCGTGATTAAATTCATGCATTTCCCCTTATCACTATTTATATTGAAGTCAGCCCTTAAGTACTTACGATGGACAGTGATCCTAGCAGTGGCCCACTATTTATATTGAAGTCAGCCCTAAGTACTTACGATGGACAGTGATCCTAGCAGTGGCCCCACTATTTATATTGAAGTCAGCTCTAAGTACTTACGATGGACAGTGATCCTAGCAGTGGCCCCACGATTTAAATTGAAGTCAGCCCTAAGTACTTACGATGGACAGTGATCCTAGCAGTGGCCCCACTATTTATATTGAAGTCAGCTCTAAGTACTTACGATGGACAGTGATTCTAGCAGTGTCCCCTAGTATGGTGGCCCGCTATTTATATTGAAGTCAGCTCTAAGTACTTACGATGGACAGTGATCCTAGCAGTGGCCCCACTATTTATATTGAAGTCAGCCCTAAGTACTTACGATGGACAGTGATCCTAGCAGTGGCCCCACTATTTATATTGAAGTCAGCCCTAAGTACTTACGATGGACAGTGATCCTAGCAGTGGCCCCACTATTTATATTGAAGTCAGCTCTAAGTACTTACGATGGACAGTGATCCTAGCAGTGGCCCCACTATTTATATTGAAGTCAGCCCTAAGTACTTACGATGGACAGTGATCCTAGCAGTGGCCCCACTATTTCTATTGAAGTCAGCCCTAAGTACTTACGATGGACAGTGATCCTAGCAGTGGCCCCTATGGTTCCTCCACTATTTCTATTGAAGTCAGCCCTAAGTACTTACGATGGACAGTGATCCTAGCAGTGGCCCCTATGGTTCCTCCACTATTTCTATTGAAGTCAGCCCTAAGTACTTACGATGGACAGTGATCCTAGCAGTGGCCCCTATGGTTCCTCCACTATTTCTATTGAAGTCAGCCCTAAGTACTTACGATGGACAGTGATCCTAGCAGTGGCCCCTATGGTTCCTCCACTATTTATATTGAAGTCAGCTCTAAGTATTTACGATGGACAGTGATCCTAGCAGTGGCCCCACTATTTATATTGAAGTCAGCCCTCAGTACTTACGATGGACAGTGATCCTAGCAGTGGCCCCTATGGTTCCTCCACTATTTATTCCAGTACATCTATATAGTCCTTGGTCCTCTACATGTATGTTGTTGATATGGAGGTCTCCTGATGACATAATGTTGACTCTGTTTGTAGGGGATACAGGATTACCATTTTTAGTCCACTTAATCTCAGGCACAGGATGTCCTGTAGCCTGGCAGGATAACCGAACTGAATTACCAATGGCAGATGTTTTATCTTGAGGGGTGGTTATAAAACGAGGTGACACTGAAAAACAGAAATTAGTTGTTAGGAGCAAGACTGAAAAACAAAAATCAGTTGCTAGGGGCAAGACTGAAAAACAGAAATTAGTTGTTAGGGGTAAGACTGAAAAACAAAAATTAGTTGATAAGGGCAACAGTGAAAACACTGAAAATCAGAAATTAGTTGTTAGGGGCATTGATTTCTGAATAAAATAATCCACAAATGCCCAGTATTCATCATTTTGGTACCTTAATGATATACTAAACATTTTCTTTTCTTTTTTAAAATTAGTTTATTTCCTTTGTGGCAAAAAAGTAAGAGGAACCCTTTAACAACAAGATATAAATCCTAAATGTACTGCTGAATAACATTTTTTTTTAAATCTACGATAGAAATATTAAAAATAATAATTTAACATAATCTAAAGTAGTATAATGTGCTAAGAAACAAGTTAATTATACCTTGTTTAAACAAAATTATAAGCAACACTAATAATTATGAAGCTCATTTTATTTGGCTCCTGAGTAATGAAGATCCTAATATTTGTAAAAATATTGCAAAGTACATAAATTTATGTTCAACAGTTAGAGACTAGATACAATTTATAACAAATATATATATATATATATATATATATATATATATATATATATATATATATAAAATAATATACTTTTCATAGTTTCCCTAACCCTTCCCCTCCCCTCAATTATTACGTATGACATTATAGTAAGTTAACTGGACTTTGTTGGTTTTAACCTCTTCTGCTGGGTTTTTAGCCATAGACTGGTAGTTTCCCTAACCCTTCCCCTCCCCTCAATTATTACCTATGACATTATAGTAAGTTAACTGGACTTTGTTGGTTTTAACCTCTTCTGCTGAGTTTTTAGCCATACACTGGTAGTTTCCCTAACCCTTCTCATCCCCTCAATTATTACCTATGACATTAGAGTAAGTTAACTGGACTTTGTTGGTTTTAACCTCTTCTGCTGGGTTTTTAGCCATAGACTGGTAGTTTCCCTAACCCTTCCCCTCCCCTCAATTATTACCTATGACATTAGAGTAAGTTAACTGGACTTTGTTGGTTTTAACCTCTTCTGCTGAGTTTTTAGTCATAGACTGGTAGTTTCCCTAACCCTTCTCATCCCCTCAATTATTACCTATGACATTAGAGTAAGTTAACTGGACTTTGTTGGTTTTAACCTCTCCTGCTGGGTTTTTAGCCCTAGACTGGTAGTTTCCCTAACCCTTCCCCTCCCCTCAATTATTACCTATGACATTATAGTAAGTTAACTGGACTTTGTTGGTTTTAACCTCTTCTGCTGAGTTTTTAGCCATAGACTGGTAGTTTCCCTAACCCTTCTCATCCCCTCAATTATTACCTATGACATTAGAGTAAGTTAACTGGACTTTGTTGGTTTTAACCTCTTCTGCTGGGTTTTTAGCCATACACTGGTAGTTTCCCTAACCCTTCCCCTCCCCTCAATTATTACCTATGACATTATAGTAAGTTAACTGGACTTTGTTGGTTTTAACCTCTTCTGCTGAGTTTTTAGTCATACACTGGTAGTTTCCCTAACCCTTCCCCTCCCCTCAATTATTACCTATGACATTATAGTAAGTTAACTGGACTTTGTTGGTTTTAACCTCTTCTGCTGGGTTTTTAGCCATACACTGGTAGTTTCCCTAACCCTTCCCCTCCCCTCAATTATTACCTATGACATTATAGTAAGTTAACTGGACTTTGTTGGTTTTAACCTCTTCTGCTGAGTTTTTAGTCATAGACTGGTAGTTTCCCTAACCCTTCTCATCCCCTCAATTATTACCTATGACATTATAGTAAGTTAACTGGACTTTGTTGGTTTTAACCTCTCCTGCTGGGTTTTTAGCCCTAGACTGGTAGTTTCCCTAACCCTTCTCATCCCCTCAATTATTACCTATGACATTAGAGTAAGTTAACTGGACTTTGTTGGTTTTAACCTCTTCTGCTGGGTTTTTAGCCATACACTGGTAGTTTCCCTAACCCTTCCCCTCCCCTCAATTATTACCTATGACATTATAGTAAGTTAACTGGACTTTGTTGGTTTTAACCTCTTCTGCTGAGTTTTTAGCCATAGACTGGTAGTTTCCCTAACCCTTCTCATCCCCTCAATTATTACCTATGACATTAGAGTAAGTTAACTGGACTTTGTTGGTTTTAACCTCTTCTGCTGGGTTTTTAGCCATAGACTGGTAGTTTCCCTAACCCTTCCCCTCCCCTCAATTATTACCTATGACATTATAGTAAGTTAACTGGACTTTGTTGGTTTTAACCTCTTCTGCTGAGTTTTTAGCCCTAGACTGGTAGTTTCCCTAACCCTTCTCATCCCCTCAATTATTACCTATGACATTAGAGTAAGTTAACTGGACTTTGTTGGTTTTAACCTCTTCTGCTGAGTTTTTAGCCATAGACTGGTAGTTTCCCTAACCCTTCTCATCCCCTCAATTATTACCTATGACATTAGAGTAAGTTAACTGGACTTTGTTGGTTTTAACCTCTTCTGCTGGGTTTTTAGCCATAGACTGGTAGTTTCCCTAACCCTTCCCCTCCCCTCAATTATTACCTATGACATTAGAGTAAGTTAACTGGACTTTGTTGGTTTTAACCTCTTCTGCTGGGTTTTTAGCCATACACTGGTAGTTTCCCTAACCCTTCTCATCCCCTCAATTATTACGTATGACATTATAGTAAGTTAACTGGACTTTGTTGGTTTTAACCTCTCCTGCTGGGTTTTTAGCCATAGACTGGTAGTTTCCCTAACCCTTCCCCTCCCCTCAATTATTACCTATGACATTAGAGTAAGTTAACTGGACTTTGTTGGTTTTAACCTCTCCTGCTGGGTTTTTAGCCATAGACTGGTAGTTTCCCTAACCCTTCTCATCCCCTCAATTATTACCTATGACATTAGAGTAAGTTAACTGGACTTTGTTGGTTTTAACCTCTTCTGCTGGGTTTTTAGCCATAGACTGGTAGTTTCCCTAACCCTTCCCCTCCCCTCAATTATTACCTATGACATTAGAGTAAGTTAACTGGACTTTGTTGGTTTTAACCTCTCCTGCTGGGTTTTTAGCCATAGACTGGTAGTTTCCCTAACCCTTCTCATCCCCTCAATTATTACCTATGACATTAGAGTAAGTTAACTGGACTTTGTTGGTTTTAACCTCTTCTGCTGGGTTTTTAGCCATAGACTGGTAGTTTCCCTAACCCTTCCCCTCCCCTCAATTATTACCTATGACATTATAGTAAGTTAACTGGACTTTGTTGGTTTTAACCTCTTCTGCTGGGTTTTTAGCCATACACTGGTAGTTTCCCTAACCCTTCCCCTCCCCTCAATTATTACCTATGACATTATAGTAAGTTAACTGGACTTTGTTGGTTTTAACCTCTTCTGCTGGGTTTTTAGCCATACACTGGTAGTTTCCCTAACCCTTCCCCTCCCCTCAATTATTACCTATGACATTAGAGTAAGTTAACTGGACTTTGTTGGTTTTAACCTCTCCTGCTGGGTTTTTAGCCATACACTGGTAGTCTCCCTTGTCAGATTCTTTAGTGTTATATATCATCAACGTTCCATCATCCAATTGATTTAGTCTGGAATCACTAAAATCTAACTGGAATCTGAAACAAATAAATTGGATTATACTATACTATTTAGTAGAAGGTAAAAGAAACAAGATATTTGTCAAGGCCGAGTCTCCATGGGATTATGAAATTCTTTCACACTTCCAAATTGCCTATATGGTGTAGTTTGTCATTACAAAGAAGACAAACTCAGAACTTTATAATGAGTAACACAATGGATGTCACTAGTAGAGCAGAAACTTCTCACCCTGTTTATATTGGGACTCGTATTGATTTTATTTGGGTCCAATTTCATTTCTTCGCATTTTCAGTTCCTGGTTGTGATGTCTGCTAAGCTTTCTCGTAAAAGTGATTTTCAGTTCATCTTTAAGTTAACTCACATTTGTTTTTTAGAGGTTTTAAGTTTTATTTATGCTATCTGTATTTATTATTACATATATTGGTGTCCAACATGATTTTTATATCAGATGATGCTCGTGTTGTTTTATCTGCTTACCCTTTTGAAGCATTTGAGTTCATCCCACGGTTTTGAGTTGTGTTCTTGTTGCTCTTTATGTGCCCTTTTTTTACTGACCGCTGTTTGCCTTTTTGTCCTATTCCTTTTGGCTATTGTATTGTCTGTCCTTCAACCTACGGCTTCTCATAACCCCTTTCCAATTTTCAAACTTTCATCAAATTTGATCTAGCACTAATTTAAAATTTTGTGAAGAGGAGTTGACAAGATTGTGTGTATCGTCACATAAGTTACAGATAATGGTCTAGTTGAGATCATGGTACCCCTCAATACTGTCATGAGATGAACTAGAGGATGAAATTCATTTTTCGCTATCATGCAATTTCCATGCAAATTTGATGGATGCCTGAGGGGGTTTTCCTCCATACTCTAATTTTAATGGAAGCCTGAGGGGGTTTTCCTCCATACTCTAATTTTAATGGAAGCCTGAGGGGGTTTTCCTCCATACTCTAATTTTAATGGAAGCCTTGAGGGTTTCCCTCCATACTCTAATTTTAATGGAAGCCTTGAGGGTTTCCTTCCATACTCTAATTTTAATGGAAGCCTGAGGGGGTTTTCCTCCATACTCTAATTTTAATGGAAGCCTGAGGGGGTTTTCTTCCATACTCTTAATTTTAATGGAAGCCTGAGGGGGTTTTCCTCCATACTCTAATTTTAATGGAAGCCTGAGGGGGTTTTCCTCCATACTCTAATTTTAATGGAAGCCTGAGGGGGTTTTCCTCCATACTCTAATTTTAATGGAAGCCTGAGGGGGTTTCCCTCCATACTCTAATTTTAATGGAAGCCTGAGGAGGTTTTCCTCCATACTCTAATTTTAAGAACCCTTACAGCATGCTGTTTTTCTCCTTTGAATATCAGTTTAGTTTTGTTCAAGATTTACACTCTCGTTTCCCTTTGAACATCACATGGATCTTTTTTCACTTTTCTGTAGGCATAGATTTTTTTTCAATGAATATCATGATTAATGTCTTTTTTTTCCAATTCCATCTTAGCCAGGGAATAATCATGTATAAATTTTGGAACTCTGAAGGATTTTAAACCCCATAAATTATGATGTATAAATTTGGGAACTGAAGGATTTAAACATCATATACCCTGAGATCTTCATTTGTATTTAACTTTAAGGATTGTGGTGATGCCTCATGTTAAAATCAATGACATATCTCGTCTGTTCTTGATTCATCAGATGAAGACTTTTTGTATTCAAGTATACTGGTACACAAAATGTGTCTGGATTTTTTTCTCCAGTATTCAAACAAGACTTTTAATATATTGAATTTAAGAAGTATTTAAACAAATTGATACATCAAATATTATACAGTGGAACCTGTCTAATCCAACACACCAAGGGACCAGGGAAATGTGTCAGATTGTACAGGATGTCAGAATACTCAGGTTTTATTTTAGTTAACAGAAATATTTTGGGACCATAAATTTTTGTCTGATGTCACAGGATGTGGGAAAATTAAGGTGGTCGATTGCACAAGTTCCATTGTAATAGCTAATTTTGTTCATATTAGCTGTCTTTTACTCAAGTACATTTAAAAATGTTGCTAATTTTTTACCATCAGACTAATTTATATTTTTAACAAAGATATAAGAACAATACTCTTTAATTTTTAGTGAATGGTACTACATATACATGATGTATTAGTGAATGGTACTACATATACATGATGTATTAGTGAATGGTACTACATATACATGATGTATTAGTGAATGGTACTACATATACATGATGTATTAGTGAATGGTACTACATATACACGATGTATTAGTGAATGGTACTACATATACATGATGTATTAGTGAATGGTACTACATATACATGATGTATTAGTGAATGGTACTACATATACATGATGTATTAGTGAATGGTACTACCTATACATGATGTATTAGTGAATGGTACTACATATACATGATGTATTAGTGAATGGTACTACATATACATGATGTATTAGTGAATGGTACTACATATACATGATGTATTAGTGAATGGTACTACATATACACGATGTATTAGTGAATGGTACTACATATACACGATGTATTAGTGAATGGTACTACATATACACGATGTATTAGTGAATGGTACTACATATACATGATGTATTAGTGAATGGTACTACATATACATGATGTATTAGTGAATGGTACTACATATACATGATGTATTAGTGAATGGTACTACATATACATGATGTATTAGTGAATGGTACTACATATACATGATGTATTAGTGAATGGTACTACATATACATGATGTATTAGTGAATGGTACTACATATACATGATGTATTAGTGAATGGTACTACATATACATGATGTATTAGTGAATGGTACTACATATACATGATGTATTAGTGAATGGTACTACATATACATGATGTATTAGTGAATGGTACTACATATACATGATGTATTAGTGAATGGTACTACATATACATGATGTATTAGTGAATGGTACTACATATACATGATGTATTAGTGAATGGTACTACCTATACATGATGTATTAGTGAATGGTACTACATATACATGATGTATTAGTGAATGGTACTACCTATACATGATGTATTAGTGAATGGTACTACCTATACATGATGTATTAGTGAATGGTACTACCTATACATGATGTATTAGTGAATGGTACTACATATACATGATGTATTAGTGAATGGTACTACATATACATGATGTATTAGTGAATGGTACTACATATACATGATGTATTAGTGAATGGTACTACATATACATGATGTATTAGTGAATGGTACTACATATACATGATGTATTAGTGAATGGTACTACATATACATGATGTATTAGTGAATGGTACTACATATACATGATGTATTAGTGAATGGTACTACATATACATGATGTATTAGTGAATGGTACTACATATACATGATGTATTAGTGAATGGTACTACATATACATGATGTATTAGTGAATGGTACTACATATACATGATGTATTAGTGAATGGTACTACATATACATGATGTATTAGTGAATGGTACTACCTATACATGATGTATTAGTGTATGGTACTACCTATACATGATGTATTAGTGAATGGTACTACCTATACATGATGTATTAGTGAATGGTACTACCTATACATGATGTATTAGTGAATGGTACTACCTATACATGATGTATTAGTGAATGGTACTACCTATACATGATGTATTAGTGAATGGTACTACCTATACATGATGTATTAGTGAATGGTACTACATATACATGATGTATTAGTGAATGGTACTACATATACATGATGTATTAGTGAATGGTACTACATATACATGATGTATTAGTGAATGGTACTACATATACACGATGTATTAGTGAATGGTACTACATATACACGATGTATTAGTGAATGGTACTACATATACACGATGTATTAGTGAATGGTACTACATATACACGATGTATTAGTGAATGGTACTACATATACACGATGTATTAGTGAATGGTACTACATATACACGATGTATTAGTGAATGGTACTACATATACATGATGTATTAGTGAATGGTACTACATATACATGATGTATTAGTGAATGGTACTACATATACATGATGTATTAGTGAATGGTACTACATATACATGATGTATTAGTGAATGGTACTACATATACATGATGTATTAGTGAATGGTACTACATATACATGATGTATTAGTGAATGGTACTACATATACATGATGTATTAGTGAATGGTACTACATATACATGATGTATTAGTGAATGGTACTACATATACATGATGTATTAGTGAATGGTACTACATATACATGGTGTATTAGTGAATGGTACTACATATACATGATGTATTAGTGAATGGTACTACATATACATGATGTATTAGTGAATGGTACTACATATACATGGTGTATTAGTGAATGGTACTACATATACATGGTGTATTAGTGAATGGTACTACATATACATGATGTATTAGTGAATGGTACTACATATACATGATGTATTAGTGAATGGTACTACATATACATGATGTATTAGTGAATGGTACTACATATACATGATGTATTAGTGAATGGTACTACATATACATGATGTATTAGTGAATGGTACTACATATACATGATGTATTAGTGAATGGTACTACATATACATGATGTATTAGTGAATGGTACTACATATACATGATGTATTAGTGAATGGTACTACATATACATGATGTATTAGTGAATGGTACTACATATACATGGTGTATTAGTGAATGGTACTACATATACATGATGTATTAGTGAATGGTACTACATATACATGATGTATTAGTGAATGGTACTACATATACATGATGTATTAGCATTGAAGACAAAATGATATAAGACTTTTACCTACTCATTATGTAGCCAGATGATTTCTGGTTGTGGTGTACCTTCAGCTCGACACACAAAAAATGCTGTATTACCATACGTAATGTTTACTGCTGAAGGTTCTCTTGTTATATGAGGTAGAGCTGGAAAAAGTTATAAAAAAAACTTCTAATAAATGTTTAATAACATATTGATTATAAAGTTGAAAGTTATTATAATTACACATTAAAAAAATATTATTTCCAAAATGTGTCCTTGTTTTTTTCTTTCCCGAACCTAGTAAATATATAGGGTTTAAAATAATTAGATCAAATTTTATTAGTAATTGTATTCTCTTTTTAAAAATCTTCAACATTAACAAATCTCATCAAAATTCAAATATACAAAATAGGAAGCACCAATTCAAAAGACATATATAGACAATATTAGAGCAGCATCTTAAAATATAAAGTAATATGTGTATGAGGCTTTAAAACCTGGCATAAAGGCAATGCTCATAGAGCCTTTCCCCAGTTTTGTAAGGAATATACCACATTAATATTGTGTTTATCCTGCAGAAATATTTTATTAATCCATCGAAGTTTATATTTTGAATTAAATAATAAAATTATAGTTATCCCTTGATTTCCCCTTTTGATATTTTCAACAGGAAATGAACTAGGTTTCCAAAGCTCATCAGGTAACATGACAGGGGTTCCAGAAAAAGCTATATTTCAGTCAGTGATAGAATATAACCAAATTTATCCGGTCAATGCAATTTGTCTGCTCAAATAGAACAAGTGCAGGATCAATATTTATATTACCAATACATGTGATACAAATATCCTTTTTACATATGTTATACAGATATCCTTTTTATATGTGTGATACATATATCCTTTTTATATGTGTGATACAGATATCATTTTTACATATGTGATACATATATCCTTTTTACATATGTGATACATATATCCTTTTTACATATGTGATACATATATCCTTTTTTCAAATGTGATACAGATGTCCTTTTTACAAATGTGAAACATATATCCTTTTTACATAAGTGATACAGATATCATTTTTACATATGTGATTCTGATATTCTTTTTACATATGTGATACAGATGTCCTTTTGACATATGTGATACATATATCCTTTTAACAAATGTGAAACAGATATCCTTTTTACATGTATACAGATGTCCTTTTGACATATGTGATACATATATCCTTTTTACAAATGTGAAACAGATATCCTTTTTACATATGTGATACAGATGTTCTTTTTACATATGTAATACAGATATCATTTTTACATATGTGATACAGATGTCCTTTTTACAAATGTGAAACATATATCCTTTTTACATGTGATACAGATATCCTTTTTACATAAGTGATACAGATATCATTTTTACATATGTGATTCTGATCTTCTTTTTACATATGTGATACAGATGTCCTTTTGACATATGTGATACATATATCCTTTTAACAAATGTGAAACAGATATCCTTTTTACATGTATACAGATGTCCTTTTGACATATGTGATACATATATCCTTTTTACAAATGTGAAACAGATATCCTTTTTACATATGTGATACAGATGTTCTTTTTACATATGTAATACAGATATCATTTTTACATATGTGATACTGATATTCTTTTTACATATGTGAAGCAAATATCCTTTTTACATATGTGATAGAGATGTCCTTTTGACATATGTGATACATATATCCTTTTTTCAAATGTGAAACAGATATCCGTTTTACCTATGTGATACAGATGTCCTTTTTACATATGTGATACAGATATCCTTTTTGCATGTGAGAGAGATGTCCTTTTTACATATGTGATAGAGATATCCTTTTTATATATGTGATAGAGATATCCTTTTTACATATGTGAAACAGATATCCTTTTCACATATGTGATAAAGATATCCTTTTTACATGTGAGTGATATCCTTTTTACATATGGGATACAGATATCCTTTTTGCATATGTAATAGATATTCTTTTTACATATGTGAAACAAATAGCCTTTTTACAAATGTGAAACAGATATCCTTTTTACATATGTGATACATATATCCTTTTTACATATGTGATACATATATCCTTTTTTCAAATGTGATACAGATGTCCTTTTTACAAATGTGAAACATATATCCTTTTTACATGTGATACAGATATCCTTTTTACATAAGTGATACAGATATCATTTTTACATATGTGATTCTAATATTCTTTTTACATATGTGATACAGATGTCCTTTTGACATATGTGATACATATATCCTTTTAACAAATGTGAAACAGATATCCTTTTTACATGTATACAGATGTCCTTTTGACATATGTGATACATATATCCTTTTTACAAATGTGAAACAGATATCCTTTTTACATATGTGATACAGATGTTCTTTTTACATATGTAATACAGATATCATTTTTACATATGTGATACTGATATTCTTTTTACATATGTGAAGCAAATATCCTTTTTACATATGTGATAGAGATGTCCTTTTGACATATGTGATACATATATCCTTTTTTCAAATGTGAAACAGATATCCGTTTTACATATGTGATACAGATGTCCTTTTTACATATGTGATACAGATATCCTTTTTGCATGTGAGAGAGATGTCCTTTTTACATATGTGATAGAGATATCCTTTTTATATATGTGATAGAGATATCCTTTTTACATATGTGAAACAGATATCCTTTTCACATATGTGATAAAGATATCCTTTTTACATGTGAGTGATATCCTTTTTACATATGGGATACAGATATCCTTTTTGCATATGTAATAGATATTCTTTTTACATATGTGAAACAAATAGCCTTTTTACAAATGTGAAACAGATATCCTTTTAACAAATGTGATACATATATCCTTTTTTCAAAAGTGAAACAGATATCCTTTTTTACATATGTGATACATATATCTTTTTTACAAATGTGAAACAGATATCCTTTTTACATATGTGATACAGATATTCTTTTTATATATGTGATAGAGATATCCTTTTTACATATATGTGATACAGATATCCTTTTTACATATGTGATACAGATATCCTTTTTACATATGTGATAGTGATATCCTTTTTACATATGTGATAAAAATATCCTTTTTGCATATGTGATAGAGATATCATTCTTTCATGTGATACAGATATCCTTTTTACATATGTGAAACAGATATGCTTTTAACAAATGTGAAACATATCCTTTTTACAAATGTGATACATATATCCTTTTTACAAATGTGAAACAGATATCCTTTTTACATATGTGATACATATATCCTTTCCACAAATGTGAAACAGATATCCTTTTTGCATATGCGATAGATATTCTTTTTCCAAATGTGAAACATATATCATTTTTACATGTGATACATATGTCCTTTTCACATATGTGATACATATATCCTTTTTACAAATGTGAAACAGATATCCTTTTTACATATGTGATACAGATGTCCTTTTTACATATGTGATACATATATCCTTTTTACAAATGTGATACATATATCCTTTTTACATATATGATACAGATATTCTTTTTACATATGTGATGCATATATCCTTTCTACAAATGTGATACATATATCCTTTTTAAATATGTGATACAGATGTCCTTTTTACATATGTGAAACAGATGTCCTTTTTACACATGTGATACAGATGTCCTTTTAACAAATGTGATACAGATATCATTTTCACATATGTGATACAGATATCCTTTTAGCATATGTGCTACAGATATCCTTTTAACAAATGTCATACACATATCCTTTTTACATATGTGATAGAGATATCCTTTTTACATATGAGATACAGATGTCCTTTTTACAAATGTGATACAGATATCCTTTTTACAAATGTGATACAGATATCCTTTTTACATATGATATAGATATCCTTTTCACAAATGTGATACAGATATCTTTTTACATATGAGATACAGACATCCTTTTAACAAATGTGATACTGATATCCTTTTTATATGCACGATACAGATATCCTTTTTACATATGAGATACAGATATAATTTTTACATATGAGATACAGATATCAATTTTACATATGAGATACATATATCATTTTTACATATGTGATACCGATATCATTTTTACATATGTGATTCAGATATCCTTTTTACATATGTGATACATATCTACTTTTTACATCTACAGAATAAGTTTTAAAAAGGTACTTATAAACTTACAATTACTGTTTACATCTTCCTCCAATACAATATTATGACCATCTACAAAAAATATAACAGTATTTATTTAAGAAACAAGATATAAATGAGAGGTACACAGGAATTATCTATATAATCTGGTAATAGATGAAGTATTTATATAATCAGGCAATAGATGAAGTATTTATATAATCTAGTAATAGATGAAGTATTTATATAATCTAGTAATAGATGAAGTATTTATATAATCTAGTAATAGATGAAGTATTTATATAATCTAGTAATAGATGAAGTATTTATATAATCTAGTAATAGATGAAGTATTTATATAATCTAGTAATAGATGAAGTATTTATATAATCTAGTAATAGATGAAGTATTTATATAATCTAGTAATAGATGAAGTATTTATATAATCTAGTAATAGATGATGTATTTATATAATCTAATATTAGATGAAGTATTTATATAATCTAGTAATAGATGAAGTATTTATATAATCTACTATTAGATGAAGTATTTATATAATCTAGTAATAGATGAAGTATTTATATAATCTAGTAATAGATGAAGCATTTATATAATCTAGTAATAGATGATGTATTTATATAATCTAGTAATAGATGAAGTATTTATATAATCTACTTAATAGATGAAGTATTTGTATAATCTAGTAATAGATGAAGTATTTATATAATCTAATATTAGATGAGGTATTTATATAATCTAGTAATAGATGAAGTATTTATATAATCTAGTAATAGATGAAGTATTTATATAATCTAATATTAGATGAAGTATTTATATAATCTAGTAATAGATGAAGCATTTATATAATCTAGTAATAGATGATGTATTTATATAATCTAGTAATAGATGAAGTATTTATATAATCTACTTAATAGATGAAGTATTTGTATAATCTAGTAATAGATGAAGTATTTATATAATCTAATATTAGATGAGGTATTTATATAATCTAGTAATAGATGAAGTATTTATATAATCTAGTAATAGATGATGTATTTATATAATCTAGTAATAGATGAAGCATTTATATAATCTAGTAATAGATGATGTATTTATATAATCTAATATTAGATGAAGTATTTATATAATCTAGTAATAGATGATGTATTTATATAATCTATTAATAGATGAAGCATTTATATAATCTAGTAATAGATGAAGTATTTATATAATCTAGTAACAGATGAAGTATTTATATAATCTAGTAATAGATGATGTATTTATATAATCTAGTAATAGATGAAGTATTTGTATAATCTAGTAATAGATGAAGTATTTATATATTCTAGTAATAGATGAAGTATTTATATAATCTAGTAATAGATGAAGTATTTATATAATCTAGTAATAGATGAAGTATTTATATAATCTAGTAATAGATGAAGTATTTATTTAATTTCATACTAGATGATGTATTTATTATATAATCAAACATTTAAAAAAAAAAGTGTTTTTTTATAAAGATACGTCCATGATATTGGTGGAATTATTGACTATCACTATTTAAACTTCCTTTTCATAATAAATTTGCTAAGCAAGTGGGTTTTTTTGTTTTTTGTATTTCTAATAATGGTGGTCATACTGGATAGAGGACATCAGCATGCCCACAGGTGTTTTCATCTAGGGGTACATGTACCCTTTTACCTTCATTTTTGGGGGTACATCCAAATTTTTGGGGGTACAAAGAAAATGAACTGCATTTTCTCCACACAAGGTTGTGCACCATGCTGTTTTTTGTAAATATTATGCAGAGTTTGCGAAAACTTTTTTTTTCTGTCTGACATTGGGTCAGACAGGAAGTGGGGTTCTGTCTGACCCATGGCATTTGTCAATCGTAACTATTCAGCCATTCTCGCTACCCTGCAAATAACCTTGTACGTACATAGTAGAAATTCTTCTTAAATTGTTTGCCGGAAGTTAAGTTAAGTTAAGCCGCACAAAAATATAGTCCACGAAAATCCAATATGGAAGACATACTAAGTAAAATCTAATCATGCAAAACTAATTAAAATTTTAATTGAAATATAGAAAATTGTTTAAAATATAACATTATCAAACTTTCATGTAACTGACATGTGAAAAGTAGTGCGATTTATACGCCTAATGCATACAAGGTTATTTGCAGGGAAGCGAGAATGGCCGAGTAGTTACGATTGGGCCTTTGTGTCTGTCCCACCATTTTTTTGTAATATTGTATATAACCTGTCAAATTTTGTTTTTTATACAGAACTGAATGCAAGATTACCTATATATAGTCATTAAACAACTCCATTAAATGTTTTTCTGTATACATATTTTTATCTAGAAAGATAAGGCAGATATGGCCAACAATCCGTATATAATGGTCCGATCACGATCCGAATATTATACATCAATGTCAGTTTCCGGTTTACCTACATTTTTAATTTCAGTTAAGAATATGAATCTGTTGTCATCTTCAATATATAAGCATCTCAAAACATATTTAATTAAACACAAACAATCTTTGATACTTGGGGAGTGTGGAAGTCAACTTATTTCTGTGCTCAGTAATATATTTCAGTTTTAATGTTCCACGTTTTGCAGGTGCTCGTTCCTACTAAAAGGATGTCTACATTTACGTATATACGAGTTTGCTTTCGATTACAAATAGGAACGTGTCGGTCTGACAGAATAAATAAACAAATTTCAAGTCTCTGTCTGACATTTTAATCAAACTGAAAACGTAATTTAATGCCATTGGCAGTGGAAACTGGAAGTGAATAAATTTCAATCGTCAACTGGACGACCACAAAGTAATATTTTCGTGACGGACATTGGGACAGACACAATTCATTAATTAATCGGACCGACCGTTATTCTGCCAGTCTGACGATTTTCGCCAACTCTGATTACGGGTTTTAACAGTAACAGTTCTTATGAATGGGACAATTAAAAAATAAGGAGCCAATAGAATTGGGCGATCTATAAATCATATCATCTCGCTTAAAATATGCAAGGAATTAACTAATCAGAACAACTCTATTATACGTACTTTGAAGTGAATTGTAAACAAAAGGTAATTTTTATACAGTGCTTGCAATGGGTTCTCTACGTGCATGCACGTAGGGTTCTTTCAATTATATGTGCATGATTTTTATTCTACGTGAAACACGTACTAAAGTACGTGAATGGGCATGCTGGGACATGGCTGTTTCACACAGCTTTGAAAGGAGAATGAACTAATGTGGGTCAATCTGGACAGTACTTTTAAGAGATGTATTATTGTAAGAGTGATTGATTGTTGTATAACAGTAGTTTAAGAGATGTATTATTGTAAGAATGATTGTTGTATAACAGTAGTTTAAGAGATGTATTATTGTAAGAGTGATTGTTGCATAACAGTAGTTTAAGAAATGCATTATTGTAAGAGTGATTGTTGTATAACAGTAGTTTAAGAGATGTATTATTGTAAGAGTGACTGATTGTTGTATAACAGTAGTTTAAGAGATGTATTATTGTAAGAGTGATTGATTGTTGTATAACAGTAGTTTAAGAGATGTATTATTGTAAGAGTGATTGATTGTTGTATAACAGTAGTTTAAGAGATGTATTATTGTAAGGGTGATTGATTGTTGTATAACAGTAGTTTAAGAGATGTATTATTGTAAGAGTGATTGATTGTTGTATAACAGTAGTTTAAGAGATGCATTATTGTAAGAGTGACTGATTGTTGTATAACAGTAGCTTAAGAGATGTATTATTGTAAGAGTGATTGATTGTTGTATAACAGTAGTTTAAGAGATGTATTATTGTAAGAGTGATTGATTGTTGTATAACAGTAGCTTAAGAGATGTATTATTGTAAGAGTGATTGATTGTTGTATAACAGTAGTTTAAGAGATGTATTATAGTAAGACTGATTGTTGTATAACAGTAGTTTAAGAGATGCATTATTGTAAGAGTGATTGATTGTTGTATAACAGTAGTTTAAGAGATGTATTATTGTAAGAGTGATTGATTGTTGTATAACAGTAGTTTAAGAGATGTATTATTGTAAGAGTGATTGATTGTTGTATAACAGTAGTTTAAGAGATGTATTATTGTAAGAGTGATTGATTGTTGTATAACAGTAGTTTAAGAGATGCATTATTGTAAGACTGATTGTTGCATAACAGTAGTTTAAGAGATGTATTATTGTAAGAGTGATTGATTGTTGTATAACAGTAGTTTAAGAGATGTATTATTGTAAGAGTGATTGATTGTTGTATAACAGTAGTTTAAGAGATGTATTATTGTAAGAGTGATTGATTGTTGTATAACAGTAGTTTAAGAGATGTATTATTGTAAGAGTGATTGATTGTTGTATAACAGTAGTTTAAGAGATGCATTATTGTAAGAGTGATTGATTGTTGTATAACAGTAGTTTAAGAGATGTATTATTGTAAGAGTGATTGATTGCTGTATAACAGTAGTTTAAGAGATGTATTATTGTAAGAGTGATTGATTGTTGTATAACAGTAGTTTAAGAGATGTATTATTGTAAGAGTGATTGATTGTTGTATAACAGTAGTTTAAGAGATGTATTATTGTAAGAGTGATTGATTGTTGTATAACAGTAGTTTAAGAGATGCATTATTGTAAGAGTGACTGATTGTTGTATAACAGTAGTTTAAGAGATGTATTATTGTAAGAGTGATTGATTGTTGTATAACAGTAGTTTAAGAGATGTATTATTGTAAGAGTGATTGATTGTTGTATAACAGTAGTTTAAGAGATGTATTATTGTAAGAATGATTGATTGTTGTATAACAGTAGTTTAAGAGATGTATTATTGTAAGAGTGATTGATTGTTGTATAACAGTAGTTTAAGAGATGCATTATTGTAAGAGTGACTAATTGTTGTATAACAGTAGTTTAAGAGATGTATTATTGTAAGAGTGATTGATTGTTGTATAACAGTAGTTTAAGAGATGTATTATAGTAAGAGTGATTGATTGTTGTATAACAGTAGTTTAAGAGATGTATTATTGTAAGAGTGATTGATTGCTGTATAACAGTAGTTTAAGAGATGTATTATTGTAAGAGTGATTGATTGTTGTATAACAGTAGTTTAAGAGATGTATTATTGTAAGAGTGATTGATTGTTGTATAACAGTAGTTTAAGAGATGTATTATTGTAAGAGTGATTGATTGTTGTATAACAGTAGTTTAAGAGATGTATTATTGTAAGTGATTGATTGTTGTATAACAGTAGTTTAAGAGATGTATTATTGTAAGAGTGATTGATTGTTGTATAACAGTAGTTTAAGAGATGCATTATTGTAAGAGTGACTGATTGTTGTATAACAGTAGTTTAAGAGATGTATTATTGTAAGAGTGATTGATTGTTGTATAACAGTAGTTTAAGAGATGTATTATTGTAAGAGTGATTGATTGTTGTATAACAGTAGTTTAAGAGATGCATTATTGTAAGAGTGATTGTTGCATAACAGTAGTTTAAGAGATGTATTATTGTAAGAGTGATTGATTGTTGTATAACAGTAGTTTAAGAGATGTATTATTGTAAGAGTGATTGATTGTTGTATAACAGTAGTTTAAGAGATGTATTATTGTAAGAGTGATTGATTGTTGTATAACAGTAGTTTAAGAGATGTATTATTGTAAGAGTGATTGATTGTTGTATAACAGTAGTTTAAGAGATGCATTATTGTAAGAGTGATTGATTGTTGTATAACAGTAGTTTAAGAGATGTATTATTGTAAGAGTGATTGATTGCTGTATAACAGTAGTTTAAGAGATGTATTATTGTAAGAGTGATTGATTGCTGTATAACAGTAGTTTAAGAGATGTATTATTGTAAGAGTGATTGATTGTTGTATAACAGTAGTTTAAGAGATGTATTATTGTAAGAGTGATTGATTGTTGTATAACAGTAGTTTAAGAGATGCATTATTGTAAGAGTGATTGATTGTTGTATAACAGTAGTTTAAGAGATGTATTATTGTAAGAGTGATTGATTGTTGTATAACAGTAGTTTAAGAGATGTATTATTGTAAGAGTGATTGTTGTATAACAGTAGTTTAAGAGATGTATTATTGTAAGAGTGATTGATTGTTGTATAACAGTAGTTTAAGAGATGTATTATTGTAAGAGTGATTGATTGTTGTATAACAGTAGTTTAGGAGATGTATTATTGTAAGAGTGATTGATTGTTGTATAACAGTAGTTTAAGAGATGTATTATTGTAAGAGTGATTGATTGTTGTATAACAGTAGTTTAAGAGATGCATTATTGTAAGACTGATTGTTGTATAACAGTAGTTTAAGAGATGTATTATTGTAAGAGTGATTGATTATTGTATAACAGTAGTTTAAGAGATGTATTATTGTAAGAGTGATTGATTGTTGTATAACAGTAGTTTAAGAGATGTATTATTGTAAGAGTGATTGATTGTTGTATAACAGTAGTTTAAGAGATGTATTATTGTAAGAGTGATTGATTGTTGTATAACAGTAGTTTAAGAGATGTATTATTGTAAGAGTGATTGATTGTTGTATAACAGTAGTTTAAGAGATGTATTATTGTAAGAGTGATTGATTGTTGTATAACAGTAGTTTAAGAGATGCATTATTGTAAGAGTGATTGTTGTATAACAGTAGTTTAAGAGATGTATTATTGTAAGAGTGATTGATTGTTGTATAACAGTAGTTTAAGAGATGTATTATTGTAAGAGTGATTGATTGTTGTATAACAGTAGTTTAAGAGATGCATTATTGTAAGAGTGATTGATTGTTGTATAACAGTAGTTTAAGAGATGTATTATTGTAAGAGTGATTGATTGCTGTATAACAGTAGTTTAAGAGATGTATTATTGTAAGAGTGACTGATTGTTGTATAACAGTAGTTTAAGAGATGTATTATTGTAAGAGTGATTGATTGTTGTATAACAGTAGTTTAAGAGATGCATTATTGTAAGAGTGATTGATTGCTGTATAACAGTAGTTTAAGAGATGTATTATTGTAAGAGTGACTGATTGTTGTATAACAGTAGTTTAAGAGATGTATTATTGTAAGAGTGATTGATTGTTGTATAACAGTAGTTTAAGAGATGTATTATTGTAAGGGTGATTGATTGTTGTATAACAGTAGTTTAAGAGATGTATTATTGTAAGAGTGATTGATTGTTGTATAACAGTAGTTTAAGAGATGTATTATTGTAAGAGTGATTGATTGCTGTATAACAGTAGTTTAAGAGATGTATTATTGTAAGAGTGATTGATTGTTGTATAACAGTAGTTTAAGAGATGTATTATTGTAAGAGTGATTGATTGCTGTATAACAGTAGTTTAAGAGATGCATTATTGTAAGAGTGATTGATTGTTGTATAACAGTAGTTTAAGAGATGTATTATTGTAAGAGTGATTGATTGTTGTATAACAGTAGTTTAAGAGATGTATTATTGTAAGAGTGATTGATTGTTGTATAACAGTAGTTTAAGAGATGTATTATTGTAAGAGTGATTGATTGTTGTATAACAGTAGTTTAAGAGATGTATTATTGTAAGAGTGATTGTTGTATAACAGTAGTTTAAGAGATGCATTATTGTAAGAGTGATTGATTGTTGTATAACAGTAGTTTAAGAGATGTATTATTGTAAGAGTGATTGATTGTTGTATAACAGTAGTTTAAGAGATGTATTATTGTAAGAGTGATTGATTGTTGTATAACAGTAGTTTAAGAGATGTATTATTGTAAGAGTGATTGATTGTTGTATAACAGTAGTTTAAGAGATGTATTATTGTAAGAGTGATTGATTGTTGTATAACAGTAGTTTAAGAGATGTATTATTGTAAGAGTGATTGATTGTTGTATAACAGTAGTTTAAGAGATGTATTATTGTAAGAGTGATTGATTGTTGTATAACAGTAGTTTAAGAGATGTATTATTGTAAGAGTGATTGATTGCTGTATAACAGTAGTTTAAGAGATGTATTATTGTAAGAGTGACTGATTGTTGTATAACAGTAGTTTAAGAGATGTATTATTGTAAGAATGATTGATTGTTGTATAACAGTAGTTTAAGAGATGTATTATTGTAAGAGTGATTGATTATTGTATAACAGTAGTTTAAGAGATGTATTATTGTAAGAGTGATTGATTGTTGTATAACAGTAGTTTAAGAGATGTATTATTGTAAGAGTGATTGATTGTTGTATAACAGTAGTTTAAGAGATGTATTATTGTAAGAGTGATTGATTGCTGTATAACAGTAGTTTAAGGGATGTATTATTGTAAGAGTGATTGATTGTTGTATAACAGTAGTTTAAGGGATGTATTATTGTAAGAGTGACTGATTGTTGTATAACAGTAGTTTAAGAGATGTATTATTGTAAGAATGATTGATTGTTGTATAACAGTAGTTTAAGAGATGTATTATTGTAAGAGTGATTGATTATTGTATAACAGTAGTTTAAGAGATGTATTATTGTAAGAGTGATTGATTGTTGTACAACAGTAGTTTAAGAGATGTATTATTGTAAGAGTGATTGATTGTTGTATAACAGTAGTTTAAGAGATGTATTATTGTAAGAGTGATTGATTGCTGTATAACAGTAGTTTAAGGGATGTATTATTGTAAGAGTGATTGATTGTTGTATAACAGTAGTTTAAGAGATGTATTATTGTAAGAGTGATTGATTGTTGTATAACAGTAGTTTAAGAGATGTATTATTGTAAGAGTGACTGATTGTTGTATAACAGTAGTTTAAGGGATGTATTATTGTAAGAGTGATTGATTGTTGTATAACAGTAGTTTAAGAGATGTATTATTGTAAGAGTGATTGATTGTTGTATAACAGTAGTTTAAGAGATGTATTATTGTAAGAGTGACTGATTGTTGTATAACAGTAGTTTAAGAGATGCATTATTGTAAGAGTGATTGATTGTTGTATAACAGTAGTTTAAGAGATGCATTATTGTAAGAGTGATTGATTGCTGTATAACAGTAGTTTAAGAGATGCATTATTGTAAGAGTGACTGATTGTTGTATAACAGTAGTTTAAGAGATGTATTATTGTAAGAGTGATTGATTGTTGTATAACAGTAGTTTAAGAGATGTATTATTGTAAGAGTGATTGATTGTTGTATAACAGTAGTTTAAGAGATGCATTATTGTAAGAGTGATTGATTGCTGTATAACAGTAGTTTAAGAGATGCATTATTGTAAGAGTGACTGATTGTTGTATAACAGTAGTTTAAGAGATGTATTATTGTAAGAGTGATTGATTGTTGTATAACAGTAGTTTAAGAGATGCATTATTGTAAGAGTGATTGATTGCTGTATAACAGTAGTTTAAGAGATGCATTATTGTAAGAGTGACTGATTGTTGTATAACAGTAGTTTAAGAGATGTATTATTGTAAGAGTGATTGATTGTTGTATAACAGTAGTTTAAGAGATGCATTATTGTAAGAGTGATTGATTGCTGTATAACAGTAGTTTAAGAGATGCATTATTGTAAGAGTGACTGATTGTTGTATAACAGTAGTTTAAGAGATGTATTATTGTAAGAGTGATTGATTGTTGTATAACAGTAGTTTAAGAGATGTATTATTGTAAGAGTGATTGATTGTTGTATAACAGTAGTTTAAGAGATGTATTATTGTAAGAGTGATTGATTGTTGTATAACAGTAGTTTAAGAGATGTATTATTGTAAGAGTGATTGATTGTTGTATAACAGTAGTTTAAGAGATGTATTATTGTAAGAGTGATTGATTGTTGTATAACAGTAGTTTAAGAGATGTATTATTGTAAGAGTGATTGATTGCTGTATAACAGTAGTTTAAGAGATGCATTATTGTAAGAGTGACTGATTGTTGTATAACAGTAGTTTAAGAGATGCATTATTGTAAGAGTGACTGATTGTTGTATAATGTCAATTCAGCAATTTTTCAGCTATATCATGGTGAGAACAAGTTAATTTTCAATGAGATGATGAAGAGGTCCGCTTTGCTCTAGACGAACACCCGGAGTTGGATTTTTATAGTACTAGCTCACTGAAACAACAGTCCGCGGGTTGTTGCTCCACTCGGACACATTATTCTGATTCCAAGCCGACCAGGCTTTACTCTTTCTCCTTAATGCTGTGTTCTTTGCAGAGAAGTAACAAATACCAATTTTATATTTTTTGGTTTGACCCGACCGAGGCTCGATCCTACGATCTACCACGGTCGAAGCGATCACGCTAACCATTACGCCACCGATGCGCTTCATATTTTATGGTAAGAAGAACAACAAAAGTAATCGTAAAATATCAAATAGAACTTGTCTCTATAATTGATCATAATTCGAAGAAACATATACTTATCCTTACCACATTGAAAATCATTCTTATCCAAAGTAATGAGTGATCTCCCTTGAAACTGACGAGGCTGGTGACATGCTATGGCCCCTTGAATATTTCTGTTTCTGTTATGTAACAGCTTATACAACCAAAACATTTTACAACCACAATCAACTGGGTTATCATCCAATCGTCTGGAAAGATAAACAACAATATACATTGTGACATTGAAGATAAATTATATGATTGTAGTCTATGTTCTAAGCTGGACACCAAGGGATCATATCCCAGAACTTGTGGCTGATTGTAGTCTTATGTTCTAAGCTGGACACCAAAGGATCATATCCCAGAACTTGTGGCTGATTGTAGTCTATGTTCTAAGCTGGGCACCAAGGGATCATATCCCAGAACTTGTGGCTGATTGTAGTCTATGTTTTATGCTGGACACCAAGGGATCATATCCCAGAACTTGTGGCTGATTGTAGTCTATGTTCTAAGCTGGACACCAAAGGATCATATCCCAGAACTTGTGGCTGATTGTAGTCTATGTTCTAAGCTGGACACCAAAGGATCATATCCCAGAACTTGTGGCTGATTGTAGTCTTATGTTCTAAGCTGGACACCAAAGGATCATATCCCAGAACTTGTGGCTGATTGTAGTCTATGTTCTAAGCTGGGCACCAAGGGATCATATCCCAGAACTTGTGGCTGATTGTAGTCTATGTTCTAAGCTGGACACCAAGGGATCATATCCCAGAACTTATGGCTGATTGTAGTCTATGTTTTATGCTGGACACCAAGGGATCATATCCCAGAACTTGTGGTTGATTGTAGTCTATGTTCTAAGCAGGACACCAAAGGATCATATCCCAGAACTTGTGGCTGATTGTAGTCTATGTTCTAAGCTGGACACCAAAGGATCATATCCCAGAACTTGTGGCTGATTGTAGTCTATGTTCTAAGCTGGACACCAAGGGATCATATCCCAGAACTTGTGGCTGATTGTAGTCTTATGTTCTAAGCTGGACACCAAGGGATCATATCCCAGAACTTGTGGCTGATTGTAGTCTATGTTTTATGCTGGACACCAAGGGATCATATCCCAGAACTTGTGGCTGATTGTAGTCTTATGTTCTAAGCTGGACACCAAAGGATCATATCCCAGAACTTGTGGCTGATTGTAGTCTATGCTCTAAGCAGGACACCAAGGGATCATATCCCAGAACTTGTGGCTGATTGTAGTCTATGTTCTAAGCTGGACACCAAGGGATCATATCCCAGAACTTGTGGCTGATTGTAGTCTATGTTCTAAGCTGGACACCAAAGGATCATATCCCAGAACTTGTGGCTGATTGTAGTCTATGTTCTAAGCTGGACACCAAGGGATCATATCCCAGAACTTGTGGCTGATTGTAGTCTATGTTCTAAGCTGGACACCAAGGGATCATATTCCAGAACTTGTGGCTGATTGTAGTCTATGTTCTAAGCTGGACACCAAAGGATCATATCCCAGAACTTGTGGCTGATTGTAGTCTATGTTCTAAGCTGGACACCAAAGGATCATATCCCAGAACTTGTGGCTGATTGTAGACTATGTTCTAAGCTGGACACCAAAGGATCATATCCCAGAACTTGTGGCTGATTGTAGTCTATGTTCTAAGCTGAACACAAAAGGATCATATCCCAGAACTTGTGGCTGATTGTAGTCTATGTTCTAAGCTGGACACCAAAGGATCATATCCCAGAACTTGTGGTTCATTGTAGTCTATGTTCTAAGCTGGACACCAAAGGATCATATCCCAGAACTTGTGGCTGATTGTAGTCTATGTTCTAAGCTGGACACCAAAGGATCATATCCCAGAACTTGTGGCTGATTGTAGTCTTATGTTCTAAGCTGGACACCAAAGGATCATATCCCAGAACTTGTGGCTGATTGTAGTCTTATGTTCTAAGCTGGACACCAAAGGATCATATCCCAGAACTTGTGGCTGATTGTAGTCTATGTTCTAAGCTGGACACCAAGGGATCATATCCCAGAACTTGTGGCTGATTGTAGTCTTATGTTCTAAGCTGGACACCAAAGGATCATATCCCAGAACTTGTGGCTGATTGTAGTCTATGTTCTAAGCTGGACACCAAAGGATCATATCCCAGAACTTGTGGCTGATTGTAGACTATGTTCTAAGCTGGACACCAAGGGATCATATCCCAGAACTTGTGGCTGATTGTAGTCTTATGTTCTAAGCTGGACACCAAAGGATCATATCCCAGAACTTGTGGCTGATTGTAGTCTATGTTCTAAGCTGGACATCAAGGGATCATATCCCAGAACTTGTGGCTGATTGTAGTCTTATGTTCTAAGCTGGACACCAAAGGATCATATCCCAGAACTTGTGGCTGATTGTAGTCTATGTTCTAAGCTGGACACCAAAGGATCATATCCCAGAACTTGTGGCTGATTGTAGACTATGTTCTAAGCTGGACACCAAAGGATCATATCCCAGAACTTATGGCTGATTGTAGTCTATGTTTTATGCTGGACACCAAGGGATCATATCCCAGAACTTGTGGTTGATTGTAGTCTACGTTCTAAGCAGGACACCAAAGGATCATATCCCAGAACTTGTGGCTGATTGTAGTCTATGTTCTAAGCTGGACACCAAAAGGATCATATCCCAGAACTTGTGGCTGATTGTAGTCTATGTTCTAAGCTGGACACCAAGGGATCATATCCCAGAACTTGTGGCTGATTGTAGTCTTATGTTCTAAGCTGGACACCAAGGGATCATATCCCAGAACTTGTGGCTGATTGTAGTCTATGTTTTATGCTGGACACCAAGGGATCATATCCCAGAACTTGTGGCTGATTGTAGTCTTATGTTCTAAGCTGGACACCAAAGGATCATATCCCAGAACTTGTGGCTGATTGTAGTCTATGCTCTAAGCAGGACACCAAGGGATCATATCCCAGAACTTGTGGCTGATTGTAGTCTATGTTCTAAGCTGGACACCAAGGGATCATATCCCAGAACTTGTGGCTGATTGTAGTCTATGTTCTAAGCTGGACACCAAAGGATCATATCCCAGAACTTGTGGCTGATTGTAGTCTATGTTCTAAGCTGGACACCAAAAAATCATATCCCAGAACTTGTGGCTGATTGTAGTCTATGTTCTAAGCTGGACACCAAGGGATCATATTCCAGAACTTGTGGCTGATTGTAGTCTATGTTCTAAGCTGGACACCAAAGGATCATATCCCAGAACTTGTGGCTGATTGTAGTCTATGTTCTAAGCTGGACACCAAAGGATCATATCCCAGAACTTGTGGCTGATTGTAGACTATGTTCTAAGCTGGACACCAAAGGATCATATCCCAGAACTTGTGGCTGATTGTAGTCTATGTTCTAAGCTGGACACAAAAGGATCATATCCCAGAACTTGTGGCTGATTGTAGTCTATGTTCTAAGCTGGACACCAAAGGATCATATCCCAGAACTTGTGGTTCATTGTAGTCTTATGTTCTAAGCTGGACACCAAAGGATCATATCCCAGAACTTGTGGCTGATTGTAGTCTATGTTCTAAGCTGGACACCAAAGGATCATATCCCAGAACTTGTGGCTGATTGTAGTCTTATGTTCTAAGCTGGACACCAAAAGATCATATCCCAGAACTTGTGGCTGATTGTAGTCTTATGTTCTAAGCTGGACACCAAAGGATCATATCCCAGAACTTGTGGCTGATTGTAGTCTATGTTCTAAGCTGGACACCAAGGGATCATATCCCACAACTTGTGGCTGATTCTAGTCTTATGTTCTAAGCTGGACACCAAAGGATCATATCCCAGAACTTGTGGCTGATTGTAGTCTATGTTCTAAGCAGGACACCAAAGGATCATATCCCAGAACTTGTGGCTGATTGTAGACTATGTTCTAAGCTGGACACCAAGGGATCATATCCCAGAACTTGTGGCTGATTGTAGTCTTATGTTCTAAGCTGGACACCAAAGGATCATATCCCAGAACTTGTGGCTGATTGTAGTCTATGTTCTAAGCTGGACATCAAGGGATCATATCCCAGAACTTGTGGCTGATTGTAGTCTTATGTTCTAAGCTGGACACCAAAGGATCATATCCCAGAACTTGTGGCTGATTGTAGTCTATGTTCTAAGCTGGACACCAAAGGATCATATCCCAGAACTTGTGGCTGATTGTAGACTATGTTCTAAGCTGGACACCAAGGGATCATATCCCAGAACTTGTGGCTGATTGTAGACTATGTTCTAAGCTGGACACCAAGGGATCATATCCCAGAACTTGTGGTTGATTGTAGTCTTATGTTCTAAGCAGGACACCAAAGGATTATATCCCAGAACTTGTGGCTGATTGTAGTCTATGTTCTAAGCTGGACACCAAAGGATCATATCCCAGAACTTGTGGCTGATTGTAGTCTATGTTCTAAGCTGGACACCAAAGGATCATATCCCAGAACTTGTGGCTGATTGTATACTATGTTCTAAGCTGGACACCAAGGGATCATATCCCAGAACTTGTGGTTGATTGTAGTCTTATGTTCTAAGCAGGACACCAAAGGATCATATCCCAGAACTTGTGGCTGATTGTAGTCTATGTTCTAAGCTGGACACCAAAGGATCATATCCCAGAACTTGTGGCTGATTGTAGTCTATGTTCTAAGCTGGACACCAAAGGATCATATCCCAGAACTTGTGGCTGATTGTAGACTATGTTCTAAGCTGGACACCAAGGGATCATATCCCAGAACTTGTGGTTGATTGTAGTCTTATGTTCTAAGCTGGACACCAAAGGATCATATCCCAGAACTTGTGGCTGATTGTAGTCTATGTTCTAAGCTGGACACCAAAGGATCATATCCCAGAACTTGTGGCTGATTGTAGTCTATGTTCTAAGCTGGACACCAAAGGATCATATCCCAGAACTTGTGGCTGATTGTAGTCTATGTTCTAAGCTGGACACAAAAGGATCATATCCCAGAATTTGTGGCTGATTGTAGTCTATGTTCTAAGCTGGACACCAAAGGATCATATCCCAGAATTTGTGGCTGATTGTAGACTATGTTCTAAGCTGGACACCAAGGGATCATATCCCAGAACTTGTGGCTGATTGTAGTCTATGTTCTAAGCTGGACACCAAGGGATCATATCCCAGAACTTGTGGCTGATTGTAGTCTATGTTCTAAGCTGGACACCAAGGATTCATATCCCAGAACTTGTGGCTGATTGTAGTCTATGTTCTAAGCTGGACACCAAAGGATCATATCCCAGAACTTGTGGCTGATTGTAGACTATGTTCTAAGCTGGACACCAAGGGATCATATCCCAGAACTTGTGGCTGATTGTAGTCTATGTTCTAAGCTGGACACCAAGGGATCATATCCCAGAACTTGTGGCTGATTGTAGTCTTATGTTCTAAGCTGGACACCAAGGGATCATATCCCAGAACTTGTGGCTGATTGTAGTCTATGTTCTAAGCTGGACACCAAAGGATCATATCCCAGAACTTGTGGCTGATTGTAGTCTATGTTCTAAGCTGGACACCAAAGGATCATATCCCAGAACTTGTGGCTGATTGTAGTCTATGTTCTAAGCTGGACACCAAAGGATCATATCCCAGAACTTGTGGCTGATTGTAGACTATGTTCTAAGCTGGACACCAAGGGATCATATCCCAGAACTTGTGGCTGATTGTAGTCTATGTTCTAAGCTGGACACCAAGAGATCATATCCCAGAACTTGTGGCTGATTGTAATCTATGTTCTAAGCTGGACACAAAAGGATCATATCCCAGAACTTGTGGCTGATTGTAGTCTATGTTCTAAGCTGGACACCAAAGGATCATATCCCAGAACTTGTGGCTGATTGTAGACTATGTTCTAAGCTGGACACCAAGGGATCATATCCCAGAACTTGTGACTGATTGTAGTCTATGTTCTAAGCTGGACACCAAGGGATCATATCCCAGAACTTGTGGCTGATTGTAGTCTATGTTCTAAGCTGGACACCAAAGGATCATATCCCACAACTTGTGGCTGATTGTAGTCTATGTTCTAAGCTGGACACCAAGGGATCATATCCCAGAACTTGTGGCTGATTGTAGTCTATGTTCTAAGCTGGACACCAAAGGATCATATCCCAGAACTTGTGGCTGATTGTAGTCTATGTTCTAAGCTGGACACCAAGGGATCATATCCCAGAACTTGTGGCTGATTGTAGTCTATGTTCTAAGCTGGACACCAAGGGATCATATCCCAAAACTTGTGGCTGATTGTAGTCTTATGTTCTAAGCTGGACACCAAAGGATCATATCCCAGAACTTGTGGCTGATTGTAGTCTATGTTCTAAGCTGGACACCAAAGGATCATATCCCAGAACTTGTGGCTGATTGTAGTCTATGTTCTAAGCTGGACACCAAGGGATCATATCCCAGAACTTGTGGCTGATTGTAGTCTATGTTCTAAGCTGGACACCAAAGGATCATATCCCAGAACTTGTGGCTGATTGTAGTCTATGTTCTAAGCTGGACACCAAAGGATCATATCCCACAACTTGTGGCTGATTGTAGTCTATGTTCTAAGCTGGACACCAAAGGATCATATCCCAGAACTTGTGGCTGATTGTAGTCTATGTTCTAAGCTGGACACCAAAGGATCATATCCCAGAACTTGTGGCTGATTGTAGTCTATGTTCTAAGCTGGACACCAAAGGATCATATCCCAGAACCTGTGGCTGATTGTAGTCTATGTTCTAAGCTGGACACCAAGGGATCATATCCCAGAACTTGTGGCTGATTGTAGTCTATGTTCTAAGCTGGACACCAAGGATTCATATCCCAGAACTTGTGGCTGATTGTAGTCTATGTTCTAAGCTGGACACCAAAGGATCATATCCCAGAACTTGTGGCTGATTGTAGTCTATGTTCTAAGCTGGACACCAAAGGATCATATCCCAGAACTTGTGGCTGATTGTAGTCTATGTTCTAAGCTGGACACCAAAGGATCATATCCCAGAACTTGTGGCTGATTGTAGACTATGTTCTAAGCTGGACACCAAAGGATCATATCCCAGAACTTGTGGCTGATTGTAGTCTATGTTCTAAGCTGGACACAAAAGGATCATATCCCAGAACTTGTGGCTGATTGTAGTCTATGTTCTAAGCTGGACACCAAAGGATCATATCCCAGAACTTGTGGTTCATTGTAGTCTTATGTTCTAAGCTGGACACCAAAGGATCATATCCCAGAACTTGTGGCTGATTGTAGTCTATGTTCTAAGCTGGACACCAAAGGATCATATCCCAGAACTTGTGGCTGATTGTAGTCTTATGTTCTAAGCTGGACACCAAAAGATCATATCCCAGAACTTGTGGCTGATTGTAGTCTTATGTTCTAAGCTGGACACCAAAGGATCATATCCCAGAACTTGTGGCTGATTGTAGTCTATGTTCTAAGCTGGACACCAAGGGATCATATCCCACAACTTGTGGCTGATTCTAGTCTTATGTTCTAAGCTGGACACCAAAGGATCATATCCCAGAACTTGTGGCTGATTGTAGTCTATGTTCTAAGCAGGACACCAAAGGATCATATCCCAGAACTTGTGGCTGATTGTAGACTATGTTCTAAGCTGGACACCAAGGGATCATATCCCAGAACTTGTGGCTGATTGTAGTCTTATGTTCTAAGCTGGACACCAAAGGATCATATCCCAGAACTTGTGGCTGATTGTAGTCTATGTTCTAAGCTGGACATCAAGGGATCATATCCCAGAACTTGTGGCTGATTGTAGTCTTATGTTCTAAGCTGGACACCAAAGGATCATATCCCAGAACTTGTGGCTGATTGTAGTCTATGTTCTAAGCTGGACACCAAAGGATCATATCCCAGAACTTGTGGCTGATTGTAGACTATGTTCTAAGCTGGACACCAAGGGATCATATCCCAGAACTTGTGGCTGATTGTAGACTATGTTCTAAGCTGGACACCAAGGGATCATATCCCAGAACTTGTGGTTGATTGTAGTCTTATGTTCTAAGCAGGACACCAAAGGATTATATCCCAGAACTTGTGGCTGATTGTAGTCTATGTTCTAAGCTGGACACCAAAGGATCATATCCCAGAACTTGTGGCTGATTGTAGTCTATGTTCTAAGCTGGACACCAAAGGATCATATCCCAGAACTTGTGGCTGATTGTATACTATGTTCTAAGCTGGACACCAAGGGATCATATCCCAGAACTTGTGGTTGATTGTAGTCTTATGTTCTAAGCAGGACACCAAAGGATCATATCCCAGAACTTGTGGCTGATTGTAGTCTATGTTCTAAGCTGGACACCAAAGGATCATATCCCAGAACTTGTGGCTGATTGTAGTCTATGTTCTAAGCTGGACACCAAAGGATCATATCCCAGAACTTGTGGCTGATTGTAGACTATGTTCTAAGCTGGACACCAAGGGATCATATCCCAGAACTTGTGGTTGATTGTAGTCTTATGTTCTAAGCTGGACACCAAAGGATCATATCCCAGAACTTGTGGCTGATTGTAGTCTATGTTCTAAGCTGGACACCAAAGGATCATATCCCAGAACTTGTGGCTGATTGTAGTCTATGTTCTAAGCTGGACACCAAAGGATCATATCCCAGAACTTGTGGCTGATTGTAGTCTATGTTCTAAGCTGGACACAAAAGGATCATATCCCAGAACTTGTGGCTGATTGTAGTCTATGTTCTAAGCTGGACACCAAAGGATCATATCCCAGAACTTGTGGCTGATTGTAGACTATGTTCTAAGCTGGACACCAAGGGATCATATCCCAGAACTTGTGGCTGATTGTAGTCTATGTTCTAAGCTGGACACCAAGGGATCATATCCCAGAACTTGTGGCTGATTGTAGTCTATGTTCTAAGCTGGACACCAAGGATTCATATCCCAGAACTTGTGGCTGATTGTAGTCTATGTTCTAAGCTGGACACCAAAGGATCATATCCCAGAACTTGTGGCTGATTGTAGACTATGTTCTAAGCTGGACACCAAGGGATCATATCCCAGAACTTGTGGCTGATTGTAGTCTATGTTCTAAGCTGGACACCAAGGGATCATATCCCAGAACTTGTGGCTGATTGTAGTCTTATGTTCTAAGCTGGACACCAAGGGATCATATCCCAGAACTTGTGGCTGATTGTAGTCTATGTTCTAAGCTGGACACCAAAGGATCATATCCCAGAACTTGTGGCTGATTGTAGTCTATGTTCTAAGCTGGACACCAAAGGATCATATCCCAGAACTTGTGGCTGATTGTAGTCTATGTTCTAAGCTGGACACCAAAGGATCATATCCCAGAACTTGTGGCTGATTGTAGACTATGTTCTAAGCTGGACACCAAGGGATCATATCCCAGAACTTGTGGCTGATTGTAGTCTATGTTCTAAGCTGGACACCAAGAGATCATATCCCAGAACTTGTGGCTGATTGTAATCTATGTTCTAAGCTGGACACAAAAGGATCATATCCCAGAACTTGTGGCTGATTGTAGTCTATGTTCTAAGCTGGACACCAAAGGATCATATCCCAGAACTTGTGGCTGATTGTAGACTATGTTCTAAGCTGGACACCAAGGGATCATATCCCAGAACTTGTGACTGATTGTAGTCTATGTTCTAAGCTGGACACCAAGGGATCATATCCCAGAACTTGTGGCTGATTGTAGTCTATGTTCTAAGCTGGACACCAAAGGATCATATCCCACAACTTGTGGCTGATTGTAGTCTATGTTCTAAGCTGGACACCAAGGGATCATATCCCAGAACTTGTGGCTGATTGTAGTCTATGTTCTAAGCTGGACACCAAAGGATCATATCCCAGAACTTGTGGCTGATTGTAGTCTATGTTCTAAGCTGGACACCAAGGGATCATATCCCAGAACTTGTGGCTGATTGTAGTCTATGTTCTAAGCTGGACACCAAGGGATCATATCCCAAAACTTGTGGCTGATTGTAGTCTTATGTTCTAAGCTGGACACCAAAGGATCATATCCCAGAACTTGTGGCTGATTGTAGTCTATGTTCTAAGCTGGACACCAAAGGATCATATCCCAGAACTTGTGGCTGATTGTAGTCTATGTTCTAAGCTGGACACCAAGGGATCATATCCCAGAACTTGTGGCTGATTGTAGTCTATGTTCTAAGCTGGACACCAAAGGATCATATCCCAGAACTTGTGGCTGATTGTAGTCTATGTTCTAAGCTGGACACCAAAGGATCATATCCCACAACTTGTGGCTGATTGTAGTCTATGTTCTAAGCTGGACACCAAAGGATCATATCCCAGAACTTGTGGCTGATTGTAGTCTATGTTCTAAGCTGGACACCAAAGGATCATATCCCAGAACTTGTGGCTGATTGTAGTCTATGTTCTAAGCTGGACACCAAAGGATCATATCCCAGAACCTGTGGCTGATTGTAGTCTATGTTCTAAGCTGGACACCAAGGGATCATATCCCAGAACTTGTGGCTGATTGTAGTCTATGTTCTAAGCTGGACACCAAGGATTCATATCCCAGAACTTGTGGCTGATTGTAGTCTATGTTCTAAGCTGGACACCAAAGGATCATATCCCAGAACTTGTGGCTGATTGTAGACTATGTTCTAAGCTGGACACCAAGGGATCATATTTTCCAGAACTTATGGTTGATTGTAGTCTATGTTTTATGCTGGACACCAAGGGATCATATCCCAGAACTTATGATTGATTGTAGTCTATGTTTTATGCTGGACACCAAGGGATCATATCCCAGAACTTGTGGCTGATTGTAGTCTATGTTTTATGCTGGACACTTATGGGCATTCATTTACACAGATCTCAATCTACATATCTTTATGATTCTATTAATAGTTCTTGAGAAAAAAAATTATTTTATTTTAAAGATTTACATATTTTTATCTGTATTCGCTACTTGTTCTTCACTCTGAAGGATCCACTTCATAAGTACGAGTCTCAAGTCACTCTGAAGGATCCACTTCATAAGGACGAGTCTCAAGTCCATCATCTAAACATCACTCTAATCAATTTGATTCCGTTCAGATAAACAATTCTCAAGGATAAGATTAAAATGAACGAAGGCATAAGATCATGTTGTCAAAGCCAAGGTGATCAAAAATTGAATCCCTGTTATTTGTTTTGCTTTTTTCTGTCATAAAATCTATTTTGTTTTTGTTCCTGAACAATGAGACAATTGTTGTATTTATTTGAGGGGAACACATTTTTATAAGCATTGTGGCCATTGATGCTGTTCTTACAATGATAAGACTACATTGGTGGTGTAATGGTTAGAGTGCCTGTTTCAGGTGAACAAAATGTGGATTCAAGACCTATAAAATTGGTCCTTTGTTGTTTCTCACAACATAAAGGAGTAATAGAAAAGTCTGATTGTCTCTGAATCAGGATAATGTTTATGAGTGAAACGACATGTCTACACACAGGACTGTTCGTTCAAAGAGTTAACACTATAAAATCAAACTCAGCCTGTTGGTCTAGTAAAAGCAGACATCATCATCATCTCATTGAATGTATCTTGTTCTTGCCACAGCATAGCTGAAAAATTGCTTACATGGCCCAAAACAAAAATAGAGAACAACTGATCACTTATGTTCCTGGTAACATTAAAATATTGAAAATTTCACTAAATTTACTTACAATCTTTGTAGATTATTAGTCTGTGTAAACAATCCATCAGGTAGATACTTTATTTTATTACTATGTAAAAATCTGCAACAAAATTATATATAAGTGATAAAATCACAAAATTATATATAGGTGATAAAATCACAAAATAAAATTATTTACACAGTGGTTAACGTTTTGAACATCTATATTCACTGAAAATAATCAACATATCCAAAATTAATAATATGCGACGTGCAATTAAAACATGCAAACACAATTTATTGATACGGATGCTCCATCAATACGACTGACTTTCCCGTCGCAAAAGAACATGTGACTGACTTTCCCGTTGTAAAAGTATATGTGACTGACTTTCCCATTGTAAAAGTACATGTTGATGAATTATAGTCTGCTCGAACTTGGCTGCATAAATTGTGTGCGACATTGTCCGCAAATATAAATTACCGTCTTCCAATCAAAGTATACTACCGTATTTATACTGTACAGCTCAGGATAAAATACTAATATCCGCCAACCCATGTTAAAACTCAAAACACATTCTGGTTTCCATGATTTATTTCTTAAACAACATTAAAACGATGTAAAGTAAGAGAATATAAATAAACTAGAGGCTCAGTTGGCTGAGTCTGTGTCGCTCATTTTGTTTTGAAGAAACTTTATACAGAACATTCCATAGATGCTTCCTCCCAAATTTCGGTTCATTTGGCTACTCAGTATCAGACAAAATTTTTTAGAAACCGACCAACCAGAAACAAGAATTGCCTATGGTGGCCATGTTTGTTAACTGATCAAAACTAAATGAGCAATTTCATAAAGGACCTTCCATAGATGCTTCTTACCAAGTTTCGGTTCATTTGGCAAAGCGGTTTCAGAGTAGAAGATTTTTTTTGGAAATCGACCTACTAGAAACAAGAATTCCCCATGGCAGCCATGTCTGTTAACGTATCAGGATAAAATGAGCAATCGTTATAGAGGACCTTCTATAGATGCTTCCTACCAAGTTTTGGTTCATTTGGCCAAGTGGTTTCAGAGGAGAATATTTTTAGAAATCGACCAATCAGAAAGAAGAATTGCGTTGTGGTGGCCATGTTTGTAAACGAATCGGGACACAATGAGCAATCTTTATAGAGAACCTTCCATAGATGCAGACCTGTTTACCACTGTTGACATATAGGAGTAGTTTTCTACTTTTAAGAATAATTTTAGTCAAATTTGCTAGGGGGGTCTGAGTGCATCCCTCCCCAAGAAAATCTTGAAAAATTAGGTATCGTTTCCTGCAAAATATATCAAGTATATCATACAGCTTCTGGTTGAATATGATTGTTTGCTTGTACCTGTGTGTAATGTCTAAGTGTAAGGATTCATTTGTGCAATAATGTTGCATAGCATAAACTCTGCATTCGTCTGGTTCCTCCGTCTAGTTTCAGCACTGTTACAAGTTTTAACAGAATTGCCAGTCTGACAGGTAGAACACCGTACAAATGTATCCATCTTTGTTAATGGTTTGAGACAATTCCAAAGTTCCGTATATATTCATGTTTATATCGTTGGCAAAACTTTTTTCTTATCACTGGTAGTGCCTTCTTCAAGCTCAGTTCCCGTTTGGGCATGCCACCATTAATTTGTCACATGTTACTAGATCACCAAAGTGTTTGTAAGGAGCATGGACAATCTTTATAAAGTGCTTAAACGACAAAGACTGAGTGTTGCGTTCGATTATCTACCATAAGAAACAAAAAGTACTGACTGCCGATTTTTTGTTTGTTTTGCAGCTTGTTGGCATAGAAATAACTTATGAGGACGCAGAGCGTAATTTAGGGGCCAAAAATGGCAAAAAATACACACAAATAATAGTGGTAAATAGGTCTGTAGATGCTTCCTACCAAGTTTTGGTTCATTGTCCCAAGCGGTTTCAGAGGAGAAGTTTTTTGCAGAAATACAATTGTTTATCTTGTATGATGGAGCGAGCTGTATTGTTTATTGTGGACTATCATTGTTTATCTAGAATAAAAGAGTTGCATTGTTTATTGTGGACTACCATTGTTTATCTTGTGTGATGGAGCTGTATTGTTTAATGTGGACTATCATTGTTTATCTTGAGTGATAGGGCTGTATTGTTTATTGTGGACTACCATTGTTTATCTTGTGTGATGGAGCTGTATTGTTTATTGTGGACTATCATTGTTTATCTTGTGTGATAGGGCTGTATTGTTTATTGTGGACTACCATTGTTTATCTTGTGTGATGGAGCTGTATTGTTTATTGTGGACTACCATTGTTTATCTTGTGTGATGGAGCTGTATTGTTTATTGTGGACTATCATTGTTTATCTTGTGTGATAGGGCTGTATTGTTTATTGTGGACTACCATTGTTTATCTTGTGTGATAGAGCTGTATTGTTTATTGTGGACTACCATTGTTTATCTTGTGTGATGGAGCTGTATTGTTTATTGTGGACTATCATTGTTTATCTTGTGTGATAGGGCTGTATTGTTTATTGTGGACTATCATTGTTTATCTTGTGTGATGGAGCTGTATTGTTTATTGTGGACTATCAATGTTTATCTTGAGTGATAGGGCTGTATTGTTTATTGTAGACTACCATTGTTTATCTTGAGTGATAGGGCTGTATTGTTTATTGTGGACTACCATTGTTTATCTTGTAGGATGGAGCTGTATTGTTTATTGTGGACTATCATTGTTTATCTTGTGTGATGGAGCTGTATTGTTTATTGTGGACTATCAATGTTTATCTTGTGTGATGGAGCTGTATTGTTTATTGTGGACTATCAATGTTTATCTTGAGTGATAGGGCTGTATTGTTTATTGTAGACTACCATTGTTTATCTTGAGTGATAGGGCTGTATTGTTTATTGTGGACTACCATTGTTTATCTTGTAGGATGGAGCTGTATTGTTTATTGTGGACTATCATTGTTTATCTTGTAGGATGGAGTTGTATTGTTTATTGTGGACTATCAATGTTTATCTTGTGTGATGGAGCTGTATTGTTTATTGTGGACTATCAATGTTTATCTTGAGTGATGGAGCTGTATTGTTTATTGTGGATTACCATTGTTTATCTTGTGTGATGGAGTTGTATTGTTTATTGTGGACTACCATTGTTTATCTTGTAGGATGGAGCTGTATTGTTTATTGTGGACTACCATTGTTTATCTTGTAGGATGGAGCTGTATTGTTTATTGTGGACTATCATTGTTTATCTTGTGTGATGGAGCTGTATTGTTTAATGTGGACTACCATTGTTTATTTTGTGTGATGGAGCTGTATTGTTTATTGTGGACTATCATTGTTTATCTTGTGTGATGGAGCTGTATTGTTTATTGTGGACTATCATTGTTTATCTTGTGTGATGGAGCTGTATTGTTTATTGTGGATTACCATTGTTTATCTTGTGTGATGGAGTTGTATTGTTTATTGTGGACTATCATTGTTTATCTTGTGTGATGGAGCTGTATTGTTTAATGTGGACTACCATTGTTTATTTTGTGTGATGGAGCTGTATTGTTTATTGTGGACTACCATTGTTTATCTTGTAGGATGGAGTTGTATTGTTTATTGTGGACTACCATTGTTTATCTTGTGTGATGGAGCTGTATTGTTTATTGTGGACTACCATTGTTTATCTTGTAGGATGGAGCTGTATTGTTTATTGTGGACTATCAATGTTTATCTTGTGTGATGGAGCTGTATTGTTTATTGTGGACTATCATTGTTTATCTTGTGTGATGGAGCTGTATTGTTTATTGTGGACTACCATTGTTTATCTTGAGTGATAGAGCTGTATTGTTTATTGTGGACTACCATTGTTTATCTTGTGTGATGGAGCTGCATTGTTTATTGTGGACTATCAATGTTTATTTTGTGTGATGGAGTTGTATTGTTTATTGTGGACTATAATGGTTTATCTTGTGTGATGGAGCTGTATTGTTTATTGTGGACTACCATTGTTTATCTTGTAGGATGGAGCTGTATTGTTTATTGTGGACTACCATTGTTTATCTTGTGTGATGGAGCTGTATTGTTTATTGTGGACTATCTTTGTTTATCTTGTGTGATGGAGCTGTATTGTTTATTGTGGACTATCATTGTTTATCTTGTGTGATGGAGCTGCATTGTTTATTGTGGACTATCAATGTTTATTTTGTGTGATGGAGTTGTATTGTTTATTGTGGACTATCTTTGTTTATCTTGTGTGATGGAGCTGTATTGTTTATTGTGGACTATAATGGTTTATCTTGTGTGATGGAGCTGTATTGTTTATTGTGGACTACCATTGTTTATCTTGTAGGATGGAGCTGTATTGTTTATTGTGGACTACCATTGTTTATCTTGTGTGATGGAGCTGCATTGTTTATTGTGGACTATCAATGTTTATTTTGTGTGATGGAGTTGTATTGTTTATTGTGGACTATCTTTGTTTATCTTGTGTGATGGAGCTGTATTGTTTATTGTGGACTATAATGGTTTATCTTGTGTGATGGAGCTGTATTGTTTATTGTGGACTACCATTGTTTATCTTGTAGGATGGAGCTGTATTGTTTATTGTGGACTACCATTGTTTATCTTGTAGGATGGAGCTGTATTGTTTATTGTGGACTACCATTGTTTATCTTGTGTGATGGAGCTGTATTGTTTATTGTGGACTATCATTGTTTATCTTGTGTGATGGAGCTGTATTGTTTAATGTGGACTACCATTGTTTATCTTGTGTGATGGAGCTGTATTGTTTATTGTGGACTACCATTGTTTATCTTGTGTGATGGAGCTGTATTGTTTATTGTGGACTACCATTGTTTATCTTGTGTGATGGAGCTGTATTGTTTATTGTGGACTACCATTGTTTATCTTGTGTGATGGAGTTGTATTGTTTATTGTGGACTATCTTTGTTTATCTTGTAGGATGGAGCTGTATTGTTTATTGTGGACTATCATTGTTTATCTTGTGTGATAGGGCTGTATTGTTTATTGTGGACTACCATTGTTTATCTTGTGTGATGGAGCTGTATTGTTTATTGTGGACTACCATTGTTTATCTTGAGTGATGGAGCTGTATTGTTTATTGTGGACTATCATTGTTTATCTTGTAGGATGGAGCTGTATTGTTTATTGTGGACTACCATTGTTTATCTTGTGTGATGGAGCTGCATTGTTTATTGTGGACTATCAATGTTTATTTTGTGTGATGGAGTTGTATTGTTTATTGTGGACTATAATGGTTTATCTTGAATGATAGGGCTGTATTGTTTATTGTGGTCTATCTTTGTTTATCTTGAGTGATAGGGCTGTATTGTTTATTGTGGACTATCATTGTTTATCTTGTGTGATGGAGCTGTATTGTTTATTGTGGACTATCATTGTTTATCTTGTGTGATGGAGCTGTATTGTTTATTGTGGACTATCATTGTTTATCTTGAGTGATAGGGCTGTATTGTTTATTGTGGACTACCATTGTTTATCTTGTGTGATGGAGCTGTATTGTATATTGTGGACTACCATTGTTTATCTTGTGTGATGGAGCTGTATTGTTTATTGTGGACTACCATTGTTTATCTTGAGTGATAGGGCTGTATTGTTTATTGTGGACTACCATTGTTTATCTTGTAGGATGGAGCTGTATTGTTTATTGTGGACTACCATTGTTTATCTTGTGTGATGGAGCTGTATTGTTTATTGTGGACTACCATTGTTTATCTTGAGTGATAGGGCTGTATTGTTTATTGTGGACTACCATTGTTTATCTTGTGTGATGGAGCTGTATTGTATATTGTGGACTATCATTGTTTATCTTGTGTGATGGAGCTGTATTGTTTAATGTGGACTACCATTGTTTATCTTGTAGGATGGAGCTGTATTGTTTAATGTGGACTACCATTGTTTATCTTGTAGGATGGAGCTGTATTGTTTATTGTGGACTATCATTGTTTATCTTGTAGGATGGAGCTGTATTGTTTATTGTGGACTACCATTGTTTATCTTGTGTGATGGAGCTGCATTGTTTATTGTGGACTATCAATGTTTATTTTGTGTGATGGAGTTGTATTGTTTATTGTGGACTATAATGGTTTATCTTGAATGATAGGGCTGTATTGTTTATTGTGGTCTATCTTTGTTTATCTTGAGTGATAGGGCTGTATTGTTTATTGTGGACTATCATTGTTTATCTTGTGTGATGGAGCTGCATTGTTTATTGTGGACTATCATTGTTTATCTTGTGTGATGGAGCTGTATTGTTTATTGTGGACTATCATTGTTTATCTTGTGTGATGGAGCTGTATTGTTTATTGTGGACTATCATTGTTTATCTTGTGTGATGGAGCTGTATTGTTTATTGTGGACTATAATGGTTTATCTTGTGTGATAGGGCTGTATTGTTTATTGTGGACTATCTTTGTTTATCTTGTGTGATGGAGCTGTATTGTTTATTGTGGACTATAATGGTTTATCTTGTGTGATGGAGCTGTATTGTTTATTGTGGACTATCTTTGTTTATCTTGAGTGATAGGGCTGTATTGTTTATTGTGGACTATCTTTGTTTATCTTGTGTGATGGAGCTGTATTGTTTATTGTGGACTATCATTGTTTATCTTGTGTGATGGAGTTGTATTGTTTATTGTGGACTATCATTGTTTATCTTGTAGGATAGAGCTGTATTGTTTATTGTGGACTACCATTGTTTATCTTGTGTGATGGAGCTGTATTGTTTATTGTGGACTATCAATGTTTATTTTGTGTGATGGAGTTGTATTGTTTATTGTGGACTATAATGGTTTATCTTGTGTGATGGAGCTGTATTGTTTATTGTGGACTATCATTGTTTATCTTGTGTGATGGAGCTGCATTGTTTATTGTGGACTATCAATGTTTATTTTGTGTGATGGAGTTGTATTGTTTATTGTGGACTATAATGGTTTATCTTGAATGATAGGGCTGTATTGTTTATTGTGGTCTATCTTTGTTTATCTTGAGTGATAGGGCTGTATTGTTTATTGTGGACTATCTTTGTTTATCTTGTAGGATGGAGCTGTATTGTTTATTGTGGACTACCATTGTTTATCTTGTGTGATGGAGCTGCATTGTTTATTGTGGACTATCAATGTTTATTTTGTGTGATGGAGTTGTATTGTTTATTGTGGACTATAATGGTTTATCTTGAATGATAGGGCTGTATTGTTTATTGTGGTCTATCTTTGTTTATCTTGAGTGATAGGGCTGTATTGTTTATTGTGGACTATCTTTGTTTATCTTGTGTGATGGAGCTGTATTGTTTATTGTGGACTACCATTGTTTATCTTGAGTGATGGAGCTGTATTGTTTATTGTGGACTACCATTGTTTATCTTGTGTGATGGAGTTGTATTGTTTATTGTGGACTACCATTGTTTATCTTGTAGGATGGAGCTGTATTGTTTATTGTGGACTACCATTGTTTATCTTGTGTGATGGAGTTGTATTGTTTATTGTGGACTACCATTGTTTATCTTGAGTGATGGAGCTGTATTGTTTATTGTGGACTACCATTGTTTATCTTGAGTGATGGAGCTGTATTGTTTATTGTGGACTACCATTGTTTATCTTGTGTGATGGAGTTGTATTGTTTATTGTGGACTACCATTGTTTATCTTGTAGGATGGAGCTGTATTGTTTATTGTGGACTACCATTGTTTATCTTGTGTGATGGAGTTGTATTGTTTATTGTGGACTACCATTGTTTATCTTGTAGGATGGAGCTGTATTGTTTATTGTGGACTACCATTGTTTATCTTGTGTGATGGAGCTGTATTGTTTATTGTGGACTATCAATGTTTATTTTGTGTGATGGAGTTGTATTGTTTATTGTGGACTATAATGGTTTATCTTGAATGATAGGGCTGTATTGTTTATTGTGGTCTATCTTTGTTTATCTTGAGTGATAGGGCTGTATTGTTTATTGTGGACTACCATTGTTTATCTTGTGTGATGGAGCTGTATTGTTTAATGTGGACTACCATTGTTTATCTTGTGTGATGGAGCTGTATTGTTTATTGTGGACTACCATTGTTTATCTTGTGTGATGGAGCTGTATTGTTTATTGTGGACTATCTTTGTTTATCTTGAGTGATAGGGCTGTATTGTTTATTGTGGACTATCTTTGTTTATCTTGAGTGATAGGGCTGTATTGTTTATTGTGGACTATCTTTGTTTATCTTGTAGGATGGAGCTGTATTGTTTATTGTGGACTACCATTGTTTATCTTGAGTGATAGAGCTGTATTGTTTATTGTGGACTACCATTGTTTATCTTGTAGGATGGAGCTGTATTGTTTAATGTGGACTACCATTGTTTATCTTGTAGGATGGAGCTGTATTGTTTATTGTGGACTACCATTGTTTATCTTGTAGGATGGAGCTGTATTGTTTATTGTGGACTACCATTGTTTATCTTGAGTGATAGAGCTGTATTGTATATTGTGGACTATCATTGTTTATCTTGTGTGATGGAGCTGTATTGTTTAATGTGGACTACCATTGTTTATCTTGTGTGATGGAGCTGTATTGTTTATTGTGGACTACCATTGTTTATCTTGTGTGATGGAGCTGTATTGTTTATTGTGGACTATCATTGTTTATCTTGTGTGATGGAGCTGTATTGTTTAATGTGGACTACCATTGTTTATCTTGTAGGATGGAGCTGTATTGTTTAATGTGGACTACCATTGTTTATCTTGTAGGATGGAGCTGTATTGTTTATTGTGGACTACCATTGTTTATCTTGTAGGATGGAGCTGTATTGTTTAATGTGGACTACCATTGTTTATCTTGTAGGATGGAGCTGTATTGTTTATTGTGGACTACCATTGTTTATCTTGTAGGATGGAGCTGTATTGTTTATTGTGGACTATCATTGTTTATCTTGTGTGATGGAGCTGTATTGTTTATTGTGGACTACCATTGTTTATCTTGTGTGATGGAGCTGTATTGTTTATTGTGGACTATCATTGTTTATCTTGTGTGATGGAGCTGTATTGTTTATTGTGGACTATCAATGTTTATCTTGTGTGATGGAGCTGTATTGTTTATTGTGGACTACCATTATTTATCTTGAGTGATAGGGCTGTATTGTTTATTGTGGACTATCATTGTTTATCTTGTGTGATGGAGCTGTATTGTTTATTGTGGACTATCATTGTTTATCTTGTGTGATAGAGCTGTATTGTATATTGTGGACTACCATTGTTTATCTTGTAGGATGGAGCTGTATTGTTTAATGTGGACTACCATTGTTTATCTTGTAGGATGGAGCTGTATTGTTTATTGTGGACTACCATTGTTTATCTTGTAGGATGGAGCTGTATTGTTTATTGTGGACTATCATTGTTTATCTTGTGTGATGGAGCTGTATTGTTTATTGTGGACTACCATTGTTTATCTTGTGTGATGGAGCTGTATTGTTTATTGTGGACTATCATTGTTTATCTTGTGTGATGGAGCTGTATTGTTTATTGTGGACTATCAATGTTTATCTTGTGTGATGGAGCTGTATTGTTTATTGTGGACTACCATTATTTATCTTGAGTGATAGGGCTGTATTGTTTATTGTGGACTACCATTGTTTATCTTGTGTGATAGAGCTGTATTGTATATTGTGGACTATCATTGTTTATCTTGTGTGATGGAGCTGTATTGTTTAATGTGGACTACCATTGTTTATCTTGTGTGATGGAGCTGTATTGTTTATTGTGGACTACCATTGTTTATCTTGTGTGATGGAGCTGTATTGTTTATTGTGGACTATCATTGTTTATCTTGTGTGATGGAGCTGTATTGTTTAATGTGGACTACCATTGTTTATCTTGTAGGATGGAGCTGTATTGTTTAATGTGGACTACCATTGTTTATCTTGAATGATGGAGCTGTATTGTTTATTGTGGACTATCATTGTTTATCTTGTGTGATGGAGCTGTATTGTTTATTGTGGACTACCATTGTTTAACTTGTGTGATGGAGCTGTATTGTTTATTGTGGACTACCATTGTTTATCTTGTAGGATGGAGCTGTATTGTTTATTGTGGACTATCTTTGTTTATCTTGTGTGATGGAGCTGTATTGTTTATTGTGGACTACCATTGTTTAACTTGTGTGATGGAGCTGTATTGTTTATTGTGGACTACCATTGTTTATCTGGTAGGATGGAGCTGTATTGTTTATTGTGGACTATCATTTTTATCTTGAGTGATAGGGCTGTATTGTTTATTGAGGACTATCATTGTTTATCTTGAGTGATAGGGCTGTATTGTTTATTGTGGACTATCTTTGTTTATCTTGTAGGATGGAGCTGTATTGTTTATTGTGGATTACCATTGTTTATCTTGAGTGATAGGGCTGTATTGTTTATTGTGGACTACCATTGTTTATCTTGAGTGATAGGGCTGTATTGTTTATTGTGGACTATCATTGTTTATCTTGTGTGATGGAGCTGTATTGTTTAATGTGGACTACCATTGTTTATCTTGTGTGATGGAGCTGTATTGTTTATTGTGGACTACCATTGTTTATCTTGTGTGATGGAGCTGTATTGTTTATTGTGGACTATCATTGTTTATCTTGTGTGATGGAGCTGTATTGTTTAATGTGGACTACCATTGTTTATCTTGTAGGATGGAGCTGTATTGTTTAATGTGAACTACCATTGTTTATCTTGAATGATGGAGCTGTATTGTTTATTGTGGACTATCATTGTTTATCTTGTGTGATGGAGCTGTATTGTTTATTGTGGACTACCATTGTTTATCTTGTAGGATGGAGCTGTATTGTTTATTGTGGACTACCATTGTTTATCTTGTGTGATAGAGCTGTATTGTTTATTGTGGACTACCATTGTTTATCTTGTAGGATGGAGCTGTATTGTTTAATGTGGACTACCATTGTTTATCTTGTGTGATGGAGCTGTATTGTTTATTGTGGACTATCATTGTTTATCTTGTGTGATGGAGCTGTATTGTTTAATGTGGACTACCATTGTTTATCTTGTGTGATGGAGCTGTATTGTTTATTGTGGACTACCATTGTTTATCTTGAGTGATGGAGCTGTATTGTTTATTGTGGACTACCATTGTTTATCTTGTGTGATGGAGTTGTATTGTTTATTGTGGACTACCATTTTTATCTTGAATGATCGAGCTGTATTGTTTATTGTGGACTATCAATGTTTATCTTGTGTGATGGAGCTGTATTGTTTATTGTGGACTAATATTGTTTATCTTGTGTGATGGAGCTGTATTGTTTATTGTGGACTACCATTGTTTATCTTGTGTGATGGAGCTGTATTGTTTATTGTGGACTACCATTGTTTATCTTGTGTGATGGAGCTGTATTGTTTATTGTGGACTACCATTGTTTATCTTGTGTGATGGAGCTGTATTGTTTATTGTGGACTACCATTGTTTATCTTGTGTGATGGAGCTGTATTGTATATTGTGGACTACCATTGTTTATCTTGTGTGATGGAGTTGTATTGTTTATTGTGGACTACCATTTTTATCTTGAATGATGGAGCTGTATTGTTTATTGTGGACTATCAATGTTTATCTTGTGTGATGGAGCTGTATTGTTTATTGTGGACTAATATTGTTTATCTTGAGTGATGGAGCTGTATTGTTTATTGTGGACTATCATTGTTTATCTTGAGTGATGGAGCTGTATTGTTTATTGTGGACTATCATTGTTTATCTTGAGTGATGGAGCTGTATTGTTTAATGTGGACTATCAATGTTTATCTTGTGTGATGGAGCTGTATTGTTTATTGTGGACTATCATTGTTTATCTTGTGTGATGGAGCTGTATTGTTTATTGTGGACTATCATTGTTTATCTTGTGTGATGGAGCGAGCTGTATTGTTTATTGTGGACTATCATTGTTTATCTTGAGTGATAGGGCTGTATTGTTTATTGTGGACTATCATTGTTTATCTTGTGTGATGGAGCGATCTGTATTGTTTATTGTGGACTATCTTTGTTTATCTTGAGTGATAGGGCTGTATTATTTATTGTGGACTATCTTTGTTTATCTTGTGTGATGGAGCTGTATTGTTTATTGTGGACTACCATCGTTTATTTTGTGTGATGGAGCTGTATTGTTTATTGTGGACTACCATTTTTTATCTTGTAGGATGGAGCTGTATTGTTTATTGTGGACTACCATTGTTTATCTTGTGTGATGGAGTTGTATTGTTTATTGTGGACTATCTTTGTTTATCTTGAGTGATAGGGCTGTATTGTTTATTGTGGACTATCATTGTTTATCTTGTGTGATGGAGTTGTATTGTTTATTGTGGACTATCTTTGTTTATCTTGAGTGATAGGGCTGTATTGTTTATTGTGGACTATTATTGTTTATCTTGTGTGATGGAGTTGTATTGTTTATTGTGGACTATCTTTGTTTATCTTGAGTGATAGGGCTGTATTGTTTATTGTGGACTATCTTTGTTTATCTTGTGTGATAGGGCTGTATTGTTTATTGTGGACTATCTTTGTTTATCTTGTGTGATGGAGTTGTATTGTTTATTGTGGACTATCTTTGTTTATCTTGAGTGATAGGACTGTATTGTTTATTGTGGACTATCTTTGTTTATCTTGAGTGATAGGGCTGTATTGTTTTTTGTGGACTATCTTTGTTTATCTTGAGTGATAGGGCTGTATTGTTTATTGTGGACTACCATTGTTTATCTTGTGTGATGGAGCTGTATTGTTTATTGTGGACTATCTTTGTTTATCTTGAGTGATAGGGCTGTATTGTTTATTGTGGACTACCATTGTTTATCTTGAGTGATAGGGCTGTATTGTTTATTGTGGACTATCATTGTTTATCTTGTGTGATAGGGCTGTATTGTTTATTGTGGACTATCTTTGTTTATCTTGTAGGATGGAGCTGTATTGTTTATTGTGGATTACCATTGTTTATCTTGAGTGATAGGGCTGTATTGTTTATTGTGGACTACCATTGTTTATCTTGTGTGATAGGGCTGTATTGTTTATTGTAGACTACCATTGTTTATCTTGAGTGATAGAGCTGTATTGTTTATTGTGGACTACCATTGTTTATCTTGTAGGATGGAGCTGTATTGTTTATTGTGGACTACCATTGTTTATCTTGTGTGATGGAGCTGTATTGTTTATTGTGGACTATCATTGTTTATCTTGAGTGATAGAGCTGTATTGTTTATTGTGGACTACCATTGTTTATCTTGTAGGATGGAGCTGTATTGTTTATTGTGGACTACCATTGTTTATCTTGAGTGATAGAGCTGTATTGTTTATTGTGGACTACCATTGTTTATCTTGTGTGATGGAGCTGTATTGTTTATTGTGGACTATCATTGTTTATCTTGTGTGATGGAGCTGTGTTGTTTATTGTGGACTATCATTGTTTATCTTGTGTGATAGAGCTGTATTGTTTATTGTGGACTACCATTGTTTATCTTGTAGGATGGAGCTGTATTGTTTATTGTGGACTACCATTGTTTATCTTGTGTGATGGAGCTGTGTTGTTTATTGTGGACTATCATTGTTTATCTTGTGTGATGGAGCTGTGTTGTTTATTGTGGACTATCATTGTTTATCTTGTGTGATAGAGCTGTATTGTTTATTGTGGACTACCATTGTTTATCTTGTAGGATGGAGCTGTATTGTTTATTGTGGACTACCATTGTTTATCTTGAGTGATAGGGCTGTATTGTTTATTGTGGACTACCATTGTTTATCTTGTAGGATGGAGCTCTATTGTTTATTGTGGACTACCATTGTTTATCTTGTAGGATGGAGCTGTATTGTTTATTGTGGACTATCATTGTTTATCTTGAGTGATAGGGCTGTATTGTTTATTGTGGACTACCATTGTTTATCTTGTAGGATGGAGCTGTATTGTTTATTGTGGACTACCATTGTTTATCTTGTAGGATGGAGCTCTATTGTTTATTGTGGACTACCATTGTTTATCTTGTGTGATGGAGCTGTATTGTTTATTGTGGACTATCATTGTTTATCTTGTGTGATGGAGCTGTATTGTTTATTGTGGACTATCATTGTTTATCTTGTGTGATGGAGCTGTATTGTTTATTGTGGACTATCAATGTTTATCTTGTGTGATGGAGCTGTATTGTTTATTGTGGACTATCAATGTTTATCTTGTGTGATGGAGCTGTATTGTTTATTGTGGACTATCATTGTTTATCTTGTGTGATGGAGCTGTATTGTTTATTGTGGACTATCATTGTTTATCTTGTGTGATGGAGCTGTATTGTTTATTGTGGACTACCATTGTTTATCTTGTGTGATGGAGCTGTATTGTTTATTGTGGACTATCATTGTTTATCTTGTGTGATGGAGCTGTATTGTTTATTGTGGACTATCAATGTTTATCTTGTGTGATGGAGCTGTATTGTTTATTGTGGACTATCAATGTTTATCTTGTGTGATGGAGTTGTATTGTTTATTGTGGACTATCAATGTTTATCTTGTGTGATGGAGCTGTATTGTTTATTGTGGACTATCAATGTTTATCTTGTGTGATGGAGCTGTATTGTTTATTGTGGACTATCATTGTTTATCTTGTGTGATGGAGCTCTATTGTTTATTGTGGACTACCATTGTTTATCTTGTAGGATGGAGCTCTATTGTTTATTGTGGACTACCATTGTTTATCTTGTGTGATGGAGCTGCATTGTTTATTGTGGACTACCATTGTTTATCTTGTGTGATGAAGCTGTATTGTTTATTGTGGACTATCAATGTTTATCTTGTGTGATGGAGCTGTATTGTTTATTGTGGACTATCATTGTTTATCTTGAGTGATGGAGCTGTATTGTTTATTGTGGACTATCTTTGTTTATCTTGTAGGATGGAGCTGTATTGTTTATTGTGGACTACCATTGTTTATCTTGTGTGATGGAGCTGTATTGTTTATTGTGGACTATCATTGTTTATCTTGAGTGATAGGGCTGTATTGTTTATTGTGGACTACCATTGTTTATCTTGTAGGATGGAGCTGTATTGTTTATTGTGGACTACCATTGTTTATCTTGTGTGATGGAGCTGTATTGTTTATTGTGGACTATCATTGTTTATCTTGTGTGATAGGGCTGTATTGTTTATTGTGGACTATCATTGTTTATCTTGTGTGATGGAGCTGTATTGTTTATTGTGGACTATCATTGTTTATCTTGTGTGATAGGGCTGTATTGTTTATTGTGGACTATCATTGTTTATCTTGTGTGATGGAGCTGTATTGTTTATTGTGGACTATCATTGTTTATCTTGTGTGATAGGGCTGTATTGTTTATTGTGGACTATCATTGTTTATCTTGTGTGATGGAGCTGTATTGTTTATTGTGGACTATCATTGTTTATCTTGTGTGATGGAGCTGTATTGTTTATTGTGGACTATCATTGTTTATCTTGTGTGATAGGGCTGTATTGTTTATTGTGGACTACCATTGTTTATCTTGTGTGATGGAGCTGTATTGTTTATTGTGGACTATCATTGTTTATCTTGTGTGATAGGGCTGTATTGTTTATTGTGGACTATCATTGTTTATCTTGTGTGATGGAGCTGTATTGTTTATTGTGGACTATCATTGTTTATCTTGAGTGATAGGGCTGTATTGTTTATTGTGGACTACCATTGTTTATCTTGTAGGATGGAGCTGTATTGTTTATTGTGGACTACCATTGTTTATCTTGTGTGATGGAGCTGTATTGTTTATTGTGGACTATCATTGTTTATCTTGTGTGATGGAGCTGTATTGTTTATTGTGGACTATCAATGTTTATCTTGTGTGATGGAGCTGTATTGTTTATTGTGGACTATCAATGTTTATCTTGTGTGATGGAGCTGTATTGTTTATTGTGGACTATCATTGTTTATCTTGTGTGATGGAGCTGTATTGTTTATTGTGGACTATCATTGTTTATCTTGTGTGATGGAGCTGTATTGTTTATTGTGGACTACCATTGTTTATCTTGAGTGATAGGGCTGTATTGTTTATTGTGGACTATCTTTGTTTATCTTGTGTGATGGAGCTGTATTGTTTATTGTGGACTACCATTGTTTATCTTGTGTGATGGAGCTGTATTGTTTATTGTGGACTATCTTTGTTTATCTTGTGTGATAGAGCTGTATTGTTTATTGTGGACTATCTTTGTTTATCTTGTGTGATGGAGCTGTATTGTTTATTGTGGACTATCTTTGTTTATATTGTAGGATGGAGCGGTATTGTTTATTGTGGACTATCAATGTTTATCTTGTGTGATGGAGCTGTATTGTTTATTGTGGACTACCATTGTTTATCTTGAGTGATAGGGCTGTATTGTTTATTGTGGACTACCATTGTTTATCTTGTAGGATGGAGCTGTATTGTTTATTGTGGACTACCATTGTTTATCTTGTAGGATGGAGCTGTATTGTTTATTGTGGACTATCATTGTTTATCTTGTAGGATGGAGCTGTATTGTTTATTGTGGACTATCAATGTTTATTTTGTAGGATGGAGCTGTATTGTTTATTGTGGACTATCTTTGTTTATCTTGTGTGATGGAGCTGTATTGTTTATTGTGGACTACCATTGTTTATCTTGAGTGATAGGGCTGTATTGTTTATTGTGGACTACCATTGTTTATCTTGTGTGATGGAGCTGTATTGTTTATTGTGGACTATCTTTGTTTATCTTGTGTGATGGAGCTGTATTGTTTATTGTGGACTACCATTGTTTATCTTGAGTGATAGGGCTGTATTGTTTATTGTGGACTACCATTGTTTATCTTGAGTGATAGGGCTGTATTGTTTATTGTGGACTACCATTGTTTATCTTGAGTGATAGAGCTGTATTGTTTATTGTGGACTACCATTGTTTATCTTGTAGGATGGAGCTGTATTGTTTATTGTGGACTACCATTGTTTATCTTGTAGGATGGAGCTGTATTGTTTATTGTGGACTATCTTTGTTTATCTTGTGTGATGGAGCTGTATTGTTTATTGTGGACTACCATTGTTTATCTTGTGTGATAGAGCTGTATTGTTTATTGTGGACTATCTTTGTTTATCTTGTGTGATGGAGCTGTATTGTTTATTGTGGACTATCATTGTTTATCTTGTAGGATGGAGCTGTATTGTTTATTGTGGACTACCATTGTTTATCTTGAATGATGGAGCTGTATTGTTTATTGTGGACTATCAATGTTTATCTTGTGTGATGGAGCTGTATTGTTTATTGTAGACTACCATTGTTTATCTTGTGTGATGGAGCTGTATTGTTTATTGTGGACTATCATTGTTTATCTTGTGTGATGGAGCTGTATTGTTTATTGTGGACTATCATTGTTTATCTTGTAGGATGGAGCTGTATTGTTTATTGTGGACTACCATTGTTTATCTTGAATGATGGAGCTGTATTGTTTATTGTGGACTATCATTGTTTATCTTGTGTGATGGAGCTGTATTGTTTATTGTGGACTATCATTGTTTATCTTGTAGGATGGAGCTGTATTGTTTATTGTGGACTACCATTGTTTATCTTGAATGATGGAGCTGTATTGTTTATTGTGGACTATCAATGTTTATCTTGTGTGATGGAGCTGTATTGTTTATTGTAGACTACCATTGTTTATCTTGTGTGATGGAGCTGTATTGTTTATTGTGGACTATCATTGTTTATCTTGAGTGATGGAGCTGTATTGTTTATTGTGGACTACCATTGTTTATCTTGTGTGATGGAGCTGTATTGTTTATTGTGGACTATCATTGTTTATCTTGTGTGATGGAGCTGTATTGTTTATTGTGGACTACCATTGTTTATCTTGTGTGATGGAGCTGTATTGTTTATTGTGGACTACCATTGTTTATCTTGAGTGATAGAGCTGTATTGTTTATTGTGGACTACCATTGTTTATCTTGTGTGATGGAGCTGTATTGTTTATTGTGGACTATCAATGTTATCTTGTGTGATGGAGCTGTATTGTTTATTGTGGACTATCTTTGTTTATCTTGAGTGATAGGACTGTATTGTTTATTGTGGACTATCATTGTTTATCTTGAGTGATAGAGTTGTATTGTTTATTGTGGACTATCATTGTTTATCTTGAGTGATGGAGCTGTATTGTTTATTGTGGACTATCATTGTTTATCTTGAGTGATAGGGCTGTATTGTTTATTGTGGACTATCTTTGTTTATCTTGAGTGATAGGGCTGTATTGTTTATTGTGGACTATCTTTGTTTATCTTGAGTGATAGGGCTGTATTGTTTATTGTGGACTATCTTTGTTTATCTTGAGTGATAGGGCTGTATTGTTTATTGTGGACTATCTTTGTTTATCTTGAGTGATAGGGCTGTATTGTTTATTGTGGACTATCAATGTTTATCTTGTGTGATGGAGTTGTATTGTTTATTGTGGACTATCTTTGTTTATCTTGTAGGATGGAGCTGTATTGTTTATTGTGGACTACCATTGTTTATCTTGTAGGATGGAGTTGTATTGTTTATTGTGGACTACCATTGTTTATCTTGTGTGATGGAGCTGTATTGTTTATTGTGGACTATCATTGTTTATCTTGAGTGATAGGGCTGTATTGTTTATTGTGGACTATCATTGTTTATCTTGAGTGATAGGGCTGTATTGTTTATTGTGGACTATCTTTGTTTATCTTGAGTGATAGGGCTGTATTGTTTATTGTGGACTATCTTTGTTTATCTTGAGTGATAGGGCTGTATTGTTTATTGTGGACTATCTTTGTTTATCTTGAGTGATAGGGCTGTATTGTTTATTGTGGACTATCTTTGTTTATCTTGAGTGATAGAGCTGTATTGTTTATTGTGGACTATCATTGTTTATCTTGTAGGATGGAGCTGTATTGTTTATTGTGGACTATCATTGTTTATCTTGTAGGATGGAGTTGTATTGTTTATTGTGGACTACCATTGTTTATCTTGTAGGATGGAGTTGTATTGTTTATTGTGGACTATCTTTGTTTATCTTGTAGGATGGAGTTGTATTGTTTATTGTGGACTACCATTGTTTATCTTGTAGGATGGAGCTGTATTGTTTATTGTGGACTATCATTGTTTATCTTGTGTGATGGAGCTGTATTGTTTATTGTGGACTACCATTGTTTATCTTGTGTGATGGAGCTGTATTGTTTATTGTGGACTATCAATGTTTATCTTGAGTGATAGGGCTGTATTGTTTATTGTGGACTACCATTGTTTATCTTGTAGGATGGAGCTGTATTGTTTATTGTGGACTATCATTGTTTATCTTGTGTGATAGGGCTGTATTGTTTATTGTGGACTACCATTGTTTATCTTGTGTGATGGAGCTGTATTGTTTATTGTGGACTATCATTGTTTATCTTGTGTGATGGAGCTGTATTGTTTATTGTGGACTATCATTGTTTATCTTGTGTGATGGAGCTGTATTGTTTATTGTGGACTACCATTGTTTATCTTGAATGATGGAGCTGTATTGTTTATTGTGGACTATCATTGTTTATCTTGTGTGATGGAGCTGTATTGTTTATTGTGGACTACCATTGTTTATCTTGAATGATGGAGCTGTATTGTTTATTGTGGACTATCATTGTTTATCTTGTGTGATGGAGCTGTATTGTTTATTGTGGACTACCATTGTTTATCTTGAATGATGGAGCTGTATTGTTTATTGTGGACTATCATTGTTTATCTTGTAGGATGGAGCTGTATTGTTTATTGTGGACTACCATTGTTTATCTTGAATGATGGAGCTGTATTGTTTATTGTGGACTATCATTGTTTATCTTGTGTGATGGAGCTGTATTGTTTATTGTGGACTATCATTGTTTATCTTGTGTGATGGAGCTGTATTGTTTATTGTGGACTACCATTGTTTATCTTGAATGATGGAGCTGTATTGTTTATTGTGGACTATCATTGTTTATCTTGTGTGATGGAGCTGTATTGTTTATTGTGGACTACCATTGTTTATCTTGAGTGATAGGGCTGTATTGTTTATTGTGGACTATCATTGTTTATCTTGTAGGATGGAGTTGTATTGTTTATTGTGGACTACCATTGTTTATCTTGTAGGATGGAGTTGTATTGTTTATTGTGGACTATCTTTGTTTATCTTGTAGGATGGAGTTGTATTGTTTATTGTGGACTACCATTGTTTATCTTGAGTGATAGGGCTGTATTGTTTATTGTGGACTACCATTGTTTATCTTGTAGGATGGAGTTGTATTGTTTATTGTGGACTATCTTTGTTTATCTTGTAGGATGGAGTTGTATTGTTTATTGTGGACTACCATTGTTTATCTTGAGTGATAGAGCTGTATTGTTTATTGTGGACTACCATTGTTTATCTTGTGTGATGGAGCTGTATTGTTTAATGTGGACTACCATTGTTTATCTTGTGTGATAGAGCTGTATTGTTTATTGTGGACTACCATTGTTTATCTTGTGTGATGGAGCTGTATTGTTTATTGTGGACTATCAATGTTTATCTTGTGTGATGGAGCTGTATTGTTTATTGTGGACTACCATTGTTTATCTTGTAGGATGGAGCTGTATTGTTTATTGTGGACTACCATTGTTTATCTTGTGTGATGGAGCTGTATTGTTTATTGTGGACTACCATTGTTTATCTTGAGTGATGGAGCTGTATTGTTTATTGTGGACTATCATTGTTTATCTTGTGTGATGGAGTTGTATTGTTTATTGTGGACTACCATTGTTTATCTTGAGTGATGGAGCTGTATTGTTTATTGTGGACTATCATTGTTTATCTTGTGTGATGGAGTTGTATTGTTTATTGTGGACTACCATTGTTTATCTTGTGTGATGGAGCTGTATTGTTTATTGTGGACTACCATTGTTTATCTTGAGTGATGGAGCTGTATTGTTTATTGTGGACTATCAATGTTTATCTTGTGTGATGGAGTTGTATTGTTTATTGTGGACTATCATTGTTTATCTTGTGTGATGGAGCTGTATTGTTTATTGTGGACTACCATTGTTTATCTTGTAGGATGGAGCTGTATTGTTTATTGTGGACTACCATTGTTTATCTTGTGTGATGGAGCTGTATTGTTTATTGTGGACTACCATTGTTTATCTTGAGTGATGGAGCTGTATTGTTTATTGTGGACTATCATTGTTTATCTTGTGTGATGGAGCTGTATTGTTTATTGTGGACTACCATTGTTTATCTTGAGTGATGGAGCTGTATTGTTTATTGTGGACTATCATTGTTTATCTTGTGTGATGGAGTTGTATTGTTTATTGTGGACTACCATTGTTTATCTTGTGTGATGGAGCTGTATTGTTTATTGTGGACTACCATTGTTTATCTTGAGTGATGGAGCTGTATTGTTTATTGTGGACTATCAATGTTTATCTTGTGTGATGGAGTTGTATTGTTTATTGTGGACTATCATTGTTTATCTTGTGTGATGGAGCTGTGTTGTTTATTGTGGACTATCTTTGTTTTTAGTATACTTACAATTGTTCTAGTTTTTTTGTATCATCAAAAACATCTTTTTCTATTTCTTCTATTTCATTTTGATACAAATACCTACAGATAATAAATTTATATACATTATTGTAGATAATAGATATAAAGAAAAACACATTACAATTAAGTTTTGATCTTTTCTGTAAAGAAAAAAAAAAAGATATATTTTTTCATTATATAATAATGCCTTTTGGTGTGTGAAAAACTTCATTATGTAAACTTGAAAGAATGAGCACAAAGATTTGATCTTAAAAAGTTGACCTTGGGTAAAACATATAAATGTATTTATGTTAATGATCACGAAAAGTAAATTGGAAAATAACTCATAGTCTGAATGTTGCTATAACATTGGTTATAAATATTTTATCAAATCTTAGCCTTAATGCATCATACATTTTTGTTTATTTAATAAAATTGCCTGACTTTTACAATTAATAACTAGGAAAAACTGTTTTAGATACCTAAAACTTATGTCTCCCCTTAATGCGGTCATCTGTACAACAACCTATCTCGAAAGACAAAAATGTTATGGCCCGGACAAGTAAATACTATTCAAAAAACAATTATTTGACCTTGAGGTCAAAGGTCAAGGAACTACCAAGGTCATTACGGTATGCAACACACCACCTTATAGTCATGCACCCACATACCAAATAAATATTATTTAAAAAACAATTATTTGACCTTGAGGTCAAAGGTCAGGGTCCCAAAAAGGTCATTATGGTACGCGACACACCGCCTTATGGTCATGCACTCACATACCAAATATCATTGACCTATCTCGAAAGACAACTAGTATTACTGTGAGCACAGCTCACTAAGATATACCCCCCACTCCCCACATCTGTCCAACCTATTTCCATAACCAAACTATTACTGATTGTTCCGACCAAAAATGAAAGGGACTCTCCTCTCTTCACCGGTAAGCTGCTAATAAAATTTCAAAACATTCTGAGAAACACTACTCAAGTTATCATACGACATAGGTTAAAAATCATATTTTCTGTCATATCAAGTCCAATAACTCTGGAATGTCAAAAGTGAAAATCGTCAAAAATGAAAGGGATCCTCCTCTCTTCACCGGTAAGCTGTTGATCAAATTTCAAAACATTCTGAGAAACACTACTCAAGTTATCATACGACATAGGGTAAAAATCATATTTTCCGTCATATCAAGTCCAATAACTCTGGAACGGCAAAAGTGAAAATTGTCAAAAAAGAAAGGGATCCTCCTTTCTTCATCAGTAAGCAGCTGATAAAATTTTAAAAGATTCTAAGAAACACAACTCAAGTTATCGTACGACATAGGATTTGCCTACAGACAGACGGACGGACATGGTGAAACCAGTATACCCCCCCTACAACTTTGTTGTGGGGGGTATAAAAATGTTATGGCCCAGACAAGAAAATACTATTGAAAAAACAATTATTTGACCTTGAAGTCAAAGGTCAAGGTCCCACGAAGGTCATTGCAATACGCAACACACTGCCTTATGTTCATAAACCCACATACCAAATATAATTGACCTATCTCGAAAGACAAAAATGTTATGGCCTGCACAAGAAAATACTATTTAAAAACAATTATTTGACCTTGAGGTCAAAGGTCAAGGTCCCACAAAGGTCATTACGGTATGCAACACACTGCTTTATGGTCATGCACCCACATACCAAATAAATATTATTTAAAAAACAATTATTTGACCTTGAGGTCAACGGTCAAGGTCCCACAAAGGTCATTATGGTACGTGACACACCACCTTATGGTCATGCACTCACATACCAAATATCATTGACCTATCTCGAAAGACAAAAATGTTATGGCCCGGACAAGAAAATACTATTTAAAAAACAAGGGCAACGCAAAGCGTGGCATATTCCCTCGCCTAAAAATTTGACCCTGTGACCTTGACCTTTGACCTTGAAAATCAATAGGGTTCCAGATTCTCTTAAGGTCTAAGTATGTACCAAGTTTGTTGATTCTAGAGTGTTCACAAGGATGCTACGCAGTAAAAATTAGACCCGGTGACATTGACCTTTGACCTATGACCTTGAAAATCAATAGGGTTCCAGACTGTCCTAAGGACTACGTATGTACCAAGTTTGGTCAAAATCCATTGAAGGATCTTGATTCTAGTGTTCACAAGGATGTTATGCGGTAAAGATTTGACCAGGTGACCTTGACCTTTGACCTTAAAAATCAATAGGGTTCCAGACTCTCCTAAGGACTATGTATGTACCAAGTTTGGTCAAAATCCATTGAAGGATGTTGATTCTAGTGTTCACAAGGATGCTACGCGGTAAAAATTTGACCCGGTGACATTGACCTTTGACCTATGACCTGGAAAATCAATAGGGTTTTAGATTCTCCTAAGGACTAAGCATGTACCAAATTTGGTCAAAGTCCATTGAAGGATGTTGATTCTAGAGTGTTCACAAGGATGTAACACGGTAAAAAAAAATACCCAGTGACCTTGACCATTGACCTATGACCTTGAAAATCAATAGGGTTCTAGACCCTCCTAAGGACTAAGTATGTACCAAGTTTAGTCAAAATCCATTGAAGGATGTTGATTCTAGAGTGTTCACAAGGATGTTATGCGGTAACAATTTGACCCGGTGACCTTGACCTTTTGACCTATGACCTTGAAAATCAATAAGGTTCCAGATTCTCTTAAGGGCTAAATATGTACCAAGTTTGGTCAAAATCCATTGAAGGATGTTGATCCTAGAGTGTTCACAAGGATGTGACGGACGGACGGTAGCGTTACTATATCCCTTCGCAACTTCGTTGGCGAGGGGATAATTATTTGACCTTGAGGTCAAAGGTCAAGGTCCCACAAAGGTCATTACGGTACACGACACACCACCTTATGGTCATGCACCCACAAACCAAATATAATTGACCTATCTGGAAAGACAAAAAAAGTTATGGTCCGGACAAGCTTCGCTGAGAAGAAGCAGAAGAAGAAGCAGAAAAAAAAATCAGACTAAAACAATATGTCTCCCTTCGTTCGAAGGGGAGACATAATAAGCTTAATATACTGTCTTTTCTTTCCACTTATACAAGACACAATAAGTGAACATTGTTTGTACATACATGCATTTATTTATTGTAGTTTTCTTCCGACAAAAATTGTCAGTTTGCATTTAATTGGTCTTGAACATTTCTTTTGTTACTGGTAATTATCTAGCTTAACCCACAGTTTCTTATAATTATCACTGTTGTGTAGCAAAGTTCAGGGCAGGCTAGAAGAGGAATTCACCTGCCAACCATCATTGTTGTGTAGCAAAGATAAGGGCGAGTCAGTAGAGGAGTAATTCGTTTGCCAAATGTCATTGCTTAACCTTATTTGTATGAAGAATAATTACCATATCCATTGTACATGAACTCTTACTTACAAATAACGTAAATTTGTTAGACCTTCAAATACTCCACTTGTTAGTCTTCTAAGTTTATTATTATTCAATAACCTGAAAAGAGAAAATAATGGTAGGGTTAATTATACTGCACAATATAAAATGACCAAGTGTGAATAGATTTATAAACATTTGTACTTATATGTAACCATGACAACAGTAGTTTGATATACAAATCACTGACAAACCACCGACCTGCAGCATGTCACTAACAAACCACTGATCTGCAACAAGTCACAGACAAACCACTAACTTGCCACAAGTCACCAACAAACCACCGACCTGCCATAAGTCATTAACAATCCACTGATCTGCCATGTCACAGACTAACCACCAACCTGCCAAGTAACTGAAAAATGACAGATTTGCCACAAGTAACCAGCACACTAACAACCTGCCATAAGTCACTGACAAACCACTGATCTGCCACAAGTCACAGAAAAACCACCGACCTGCCATAAGTCACATACAAACCACCGACCTGCCATAAGTCATTAACAATCCACTGATCTGCCTTATGTCACAGATTAACCACTGACCTGCCACAAGTTGCTGACAAACCACAGACATGCAACAGGTTACTGACAATCCACTGATAAACCATGATCTTCCACAAGTCACCGACTAATCACTGACCTGCCACAAGTCACCAACAAACCACCGACCTGCCACAAGTAACTAACAATCCACCAATCTGTCACAAGTCACTAAATAAACCACTGCCCTACCACAAGTCACTGACAAACTACTGATCTGCCACAAGTCACTAAATACACCACTGATCTGCCACAAGTCACTGACAAACTACTGATCTCCCACACATCACTGACAAACCACTGATCTGCCACAAGTCACTGATAAACCACTGATTTGCCACAAGTCACTGACAAACCACTGATCTGCCACAACTGACAAACTACTGATCTGCCACAAGTCACAGACTAACCACTGACCTGCCACAGGTTACTAAATAAACCACTGATCTGCCACAAGTCACTGACAAACTACTAATCTGCCACAAGTTACTAAATAAACCAATGATCTGCACAAGTCACTGACAAACCACTGATCTGCCATAAGTCACTGACAAACTACTGATCTGCCACAAGTTACTAAATAAACCACTGATCTGCACAAGTCACTGACAAAACCACTGATCTGCCAAAAGTCACTGACAAACTACTGATCTGCCACAAGTCACTACATAAACCACTAATCTGCCACAAGTCACTGATAAACCACTGATCTGCCACAAGTCACTAAATAAACTATGATCTGCCACAAGTCACTAAATAAACTATGATCTGCCACAAGTCACTGATAAACCACTGATCTGCCACACATCACTGAGAAACCACTGATCTGCCACAAGTCACTGACAAACTACTGATCTGCCACACATCACTGACAAACCACTGATCTGCCACAAGTCACTGATAAACCACTGATTTGCCACAAGTCACTGACAAACCACTGATCTGCCACAAGTCACTGACAAACTACTGATCTGCCACAAGTCACAGACTAACCACTGACCTGCCACAGGTTACTAAATAAACCACTGATCTGCCACAAGTCACTGACAAACTACTGATCTCCCACAAGTCACTGACAAACTACTGATCTGCCACACATCACTGACAAACCACTGATCTGCCACAAGTCACTGATAAACCACTGATTTGCCACAAGTCACTGACAAACCACTGATCTGCCACAAGTCACTGACAAACTACTGATCTGCCACACATCACTGACAAACCACTGATCTGCCACAAGTCACTGATAAACCACTGATTTGCCACAAGTCACTGACAAACCACTGATCTGCCACAAGTCACTGACAAACTACTGATCTGCCACAAGTCACAGACTAACCACTGACCTGCCACAGGTTACTAAATAAACCACTGATCTGCCACAAGTCACTGACAAACTACTGATCTGCCACAAGTTACTAAATAAACCAATGATCTGCACAAGTCACTGACAAACCACTGATCTGCCATAAGTCACTGACAAACTACTGATCTGCCACAAGTTACTAAATAAACCACTGATCTGCACAAGTCACTGACAAAACCACTGATCTGCCAAAAGTCACTGACAAACTACTGATCTGCCACAAGTCACTACATAAACCACTAATCTGCCACAAGTCACTGATAAACCACTGATCTGCCACAAGTCACTAAATAAACTATGATCTGCCACAAGTCACTAAATAAACTATGATCTGCCACAAGTCACTGATAAACCACTGATCTGCCACACATCACTGAGAAACCACTGATCTGCCACAAGTCATTAAATAAACCACTGATCTGCCACAAGTCATTAAATAAACCACTGATCTGCCACAAGTCACTAAATAAACCATGATCTGCCACAAGTCAGACTAACCACTGACCTGCCACAAGTCACCAACAAACCACTGACCTGCCACAAGTAACTAACAATCCACCAATCTGCTATAAGTCACTGACAAACCACTGATCTGCCACATGTCACTGACAAACCACTGATCTACCACAAGTCACTAAATAAACCACTGATCTGCACATATGTGGATCACACATAATAAGTACCCCCCTTCCCTACCATTCACCATACTATCAATATGGGAGGTATGGATCACACATAATAGGTACCCCCTTCCCTACCATTCACCATACTATCAATTTGGGGAGTGTGGATCACACATAATAGGTACCCCCTTCCCTACCATTCACCATACTATCAATCTGGGAGGTGTGGAGCACACATAATAGGTATCCTCCTTCCCTACCATTCACCATACCATAAATCTGGGGGGTGTGGATCACACATAATAGGTACCCCCTTCCCTACCATTCACCATACTATCAATCTGGGGTGTGGATCACACATAATATGTACCCCCTTCCCTACCATTCACCACACTATCAATCTGGGGGTGTGGATCACACATAATAGGTACCATCCTTCTCCAACATTCACCAATAATGATCATACTATAAATCTGGGAAGTGTGGATCACACATACTAGGTCCCCTGCCTTTCTCTACCATTCACCATACTATCAATCTGGGAGGTGTGGATCACACATAATAGGTACCCCCTTAACTACCCTTCACCATACTATCAATCTGGGGGTGTGGATCACACATAATAGGTACCCCCCTTCTCTATCATTCACCATACTATAAATCTGGGAGGTGTGGATCACACATAATAGGTACCCCCCTTCTCTACCATTCACCATACTATCAATCTGGGAGGTGTGGATCACACATAATAGGTACCCCCCTTCCCTACCATTCACCATACTATAAATCTGGGAGGTGTGGATCACACATAATAGGTACCCCCTTCCCTACCATTCACCATACTATCAATCTGGGAGGTGTGGGTCACACATATTAGGTACCCCCTTCCCTACCATTCACCATACTATCAATCTGGGAGGTGTGGATCACACATAATAGGTACCCTCTTCCCTACCATTCACCATACTATCAATCTGGGAGGTGTGGATCACACATAATAGGTACCCCCTTCCCTACCATTCACCATACTATCAATGTGGGAGGTGTGGATCACACATAATAGGTCCCCCCTTTCCCTACCATTCACCATACTATAAATCTGGGAGGTGTGGATCACACATAATAGGTACCCCTTCCCTACCATTCACCATACTATCAATCTGGGAGGTGTGGATCACACATAATAGGTACCCCCTTCCCTACCATTCACCATACTATCAATCTGGGAGGTGTGGATCACACATAATATGTCCCCCCTTTCCCTACCATTCACCATACTATAAATCTGGGAGGTGTGGATCACACATAATAGGTTCCCCCTTTCCCTACCATTCACCATACTAACTATAAATCTGAGAGGTGTGGATCACACATAATAGGTACCCCCTCTTTCCCTTTTCATACTATAAATCCAGATTTCCACTCTATGTAAACCTTCCAAGAATATTTGCTGGAAAACATTTTCTTCTGATATCACAGATAGTTAGTATTTCTGTATGACATATGTTTAAGGTACAACTTTATTGTGTAGAGATCAGCCTACAAGAATTTAAACATTGCTATAATTGCTACTGGTAATTAGATATCACTAAAACTGATGGTTGTATCTTTGTGAAAGGAAAGATAAGATGCCCTTTCAGCACAAGGTTGTAGTGCCAGATGCCATCATTATAGCAATTACTGTAAATTGTTTTCTACTTAGAGAAATCATTGTTGATAGCATCTATTCTTGATGAAAAACAAGATAAAGAACTGTATGAAAATCCTCTGTCTGTTAGTAGAACATTTATAAAGGCATTTCCTCTCAACTCTATATAAAATATCAGGCTGGATAGGTAGTGTTAACACTTAATATTGAAAAATGAAAAAAAAATCTGATAGCCACTGTGACCCAAGGCTATTAAATAAGTTCCTCCTTGTTTGTTGTAGACATATTTATTAACAGGTTCTTAGTAATACCTTGGATATCTGATACATGTAAAAATGTAGAAAACTCAACAAATTTTAATTTTTATTTTAATTTTTATTTTGATGGAAAATTAATTCCACTTAAATCAAACCATAAACATTTGGGGATAACATTTAGCGAGGAAGCAAAATGGAATAAACATGTAGCAAATTTAATAAAAAGTGTCTCTAAACACATATGTGTTTTGCGTAAATTGAAATATAAATTAAATAGAAAAAATTTAGAGAAATTATACTTAATTTACATTCGACCAATATTTGAGTATGTATGTGAGGTCTGGGACAACTGTGGTGTCTCTAATTCGTGCAAATTGGAGAGGCTACAGTTGGAGGCAGCTAGAATTATCACCGGACTTCCAATCTTTACCAACACAGAATATCTATATAGAGAAACTGGCTGGGAGAGATTGGAAGAAAGAAGAACTAGGAGAAAGCTCCAATTATTATATAATATCCAAAACGGTAGCACACCCTCTTATTTACTCGATCTTATTCCCCCAACAATCCAAAGTACGACTATTTATCCCCTTCGAAATGGCAACGATATTATTGTTCCATTCTGTAGACTATCTTTAACTAGAGATTCTTTCGTCTCAGCTACAGTAAGGGAATGGAATAACCTTAATCTTTCAGTGCGTAATCTTGACACACTATCTAAATTTAAAAAGGCAATCCGCAGTTCAATCTCAATGCCAATTCCGAGACACTATTCTTATGGTTCTAGAAAACTAAATATAATTCTAACACAGCTTCGCTGCAATGCATCCTTCTTGAATTACGATTTATGTAAAGTAAAAATTTTATCAAATGCTTCCTGTAACTGTGGCGCACCATGTGAAAATTCTCACCATTTCTTTTTTGATTGTGATAAATATACAGATAATAGGGAAATAATATTTAATAGTCTTAACTGGCTACCTTCTAACATTAATATTGATGTAAATCTACTGACAAAAGAAAGTGATCTCCTAACATATGAAGAAAATATAACCATTTTTAAACATGCTTTTAAATATATTAAAGACTCCAAAAGATTTACAATTGTCTAAATGATCTAAAGAACCAACACACATCTCCAAAAGTATTTATTCTCTTTTCTTTTTTCTTTATTTTTTTTTTATTTTTTCGTATATTGTCTATAATTATGTTTTTGTATATAGTCATTCTTTGTATATTTAACTCTATGCTATTATATACATATTATATCATTTCATTGCGCATGCTAATCCATATTGTAAATTATTGTATTCGGGAGAAGACTTCATAAGTTGGAAAAACTTGTGTCCGATCCCTATTTGTTATATTTAGCAAATAAAAATATGTTTAAACTAAACATGTACAATGTATGATTATTTTTACCTGAGATATATGATACATGTACAATGTATGATTATTTATACCTGAGATATATGATACATGTACAATGTATGATTATTTATACCTGAGATACCTGATACATGTACAATGTATGATTGTTTTTACCTGAGATATCTGATACATGTACAATGTATGATTATTTATACCTGAGATATCTGATACATGTACAATGTATGATTATTTATACCTGAGATATCTGATACATGTACAACATATGATTATTTTTACCTGAGATATCTGATACATTTACCATGTATGATTATTTATACCTCAGTTATCTGATACATGTACAATGTATGATTATTTTTGAAAATTCACATGTATTTGTATGATTCACATAGAAAATATTTAAAAATTAAATCTATGAGGAGATATAGTGAAATGTTGTATAAACTGAAGGACTACAAAAGGCATCATCTCTACCCTATAAAATAGCTTTGCTTAAACATTACCTATCATAGCACATGTTAAATTTTTATCTCCCTGAATTCTATACACCACGAGACATGCAATGGTACACTAATGGAAACATAGATCTAACAGACTCGGTGACATTCATTGGTACACAATAGAAATATCATATCACAACTGATGCCGTGTACCAAATATAATTGTTGATACAGGCACTAAGTGGTGGGTTTAAATTAGTTTAATGGGCCTAATTAGACCTTCCCTCTTAGTGAAATAATGTGGTCATGTCAGTGTTTAAACTAGTTTAATGGGCCTAATTAGACCTTCCCTCTTAGTGAACTAATGTGGTCATGTCAGTGTTTAAACTAGTTTAATGGGCCTAATTAGACCTTCCCTCTTAGTGAACTAATGTGGTCATGTCAGTGTTTAAACTAGTTTAATGGGCCTAATTAGACCTTCCCTCTTAGTGAACTAATGTGGTCATGTCATTGTTTAAACTAGTTTAATGGGCCTAATTAGACCTCCCCTCTTAGTGAAATAATGTGGTCATGTCAGTGTTTAAACTAGTTTAATGGGCCTAATTAGACCTTCCCTCTTAGTGAACTAATGTGGTCATGTCATTGTTTAAACTAGTTTAATGGGCCTAATTAGACCTCCCCTCTTAGTGAAATAATATGGTCATGTCAGTGTTTAAACTAGTTTAATGGGCCTAATTAGACCTTCCCTCTTAGTGAAATAATGTGGTCATGTCAGTGTTTAAACTAGTTTAATGGGCCTAATTAGACCTTCCCTCTTAGTGAACTAATGTGGTCGTGTCAGTGTTTAAACTAGTTTAATGGGCCTAATTAGACCTTCCCTCTTAGTGAACTAATGTGGTCATGTCAGTGTTTAAACTAGTTTAATGGGCCTAATTAGACCTTCCCTCTTAGTGAACTAATGTGGTCATGTCAGTGTTTAAACTAGTTTAATGGGCCTAATTAGACCTTCCCTCTTAGTGAAATAATGTGGTCATGTCATTGTTTAAACTAGTTTAATGGGCCTAATTAGACCTTCCCTCTTAGTGAACTAATGTGGTCATGTCAGTGTTTAAACTAGTTTAATGGGCCTAATTAGACCTTCCCTCTTAGTGAACTAATGTGGTCATGTCAGTGTTTAAACTAGTTTAATGGGCCTAATTAGACCTTCCCTCTTAGTGAACTAATGTGGTCATGTCAGTGTTTAAACTAGTTTAATGGGCCTAATTAGACCTTCCCTCTTAGTGAAATAATGTGGTCATGTCATTGTTTAAACTAGTTTAATGGGCCTAATTAGACCTTCCCTCTTAGTGAACTAATGTGGTCATGTCAGTGTTTAAACTAGTTTAATGGGCCTAATTAGACCTTCCCTCTTAGTGAAATAATGTGGTCATGTCAGTGTTTAAACTAGCTTAATGGGCCTAATTAGACCTTCCCTCTTAGTGAACTAATGTGGTCATGTCAGTGTTTAAACTAGTTTAATGGGCCTAATTAGACCTTCCCTCTTAGTGAACTAATGTGGTCATGTCAGTGTTTAAACTAGTTTAATGAGCCTAATTAGACCTCCCTCTTAGTGAACTAATGTGGTCATGTCAGTGTTTAAACTAGTTTAATGGGCCTAATTAGACCTCCCCTCTTAGTGAACTAATGTGGTCATGTCAGTGTTTAAACTAGTTTAATGGGCCTAATTAGACCTCCCCTCTTAGTGAACTAATGTGGTCATGTTAGTGTTTAAACTAGTTTAATGGGCCTAATTAGACCTTCCCTCTTAGTGAAATAATGTGGTCATGTCAGTGTTTAAACTAGCTTAATGGGCCTAATTAGACCTTCCCTCTTAGTGAAATAATGTGGTCATGTCAGTGTTTAAACTAGTTTAATGGGCCTAATTAGACCTTCCCTCTTAGTGAACTAATGTGGTCATGTCAGTGTTTAAACTAGTTTAATGGGCCTAATTAGACCTTCCCTCTTAGTGAAATAATGTGGTCATGTCAGTGTTTAAACTAGTTTAATGGGCCTAATTATACCTTTCCTCTTAGTGAACTAATGTGGTCATGTCAGTGTTTAAACTAGTTTAATGGGCCTAATTAGACCTTCCCTCTTAGTGAAATAATGTGGTCATGTCAGTGTTTAAACTAGTTTAATGGGCCTAATTAGACCTTCCCTCTTAGTGAACTAATGTGGTCATGTCAGTGTTTAAACTAGTTTAATGGGCCTAATTAGACCTTCCCTCTTAGTGAAATAATGTGGTCATGTCATTGTTTAAACTAGTTTAATGGGCCTAATTAGACCTTCCCTCTTAGTGAACTAATGTGGTCATGTCAGTGTTTAAACTAGTTTAATGGGCCTAATTAGACCTTCCCTCTTAGTGAAATAATGTGGTCATGTCAGTGTTTAAACTAGCTTAATGGGCCTAATTAGACCTTCCCTCTTAGTGAACTAATGTGGTCATGTCAGTGTTTAAACTAGTTTAATGGGCCTAATTAGACCTTCCCTCTTAGTGAACTAATGTGGTCATGTCAGTGTTTAAACTAGATTAATGAGCCTAATTAGACCTCCCTCTTAGTGAACTAATGTGGTCATGTCAGTGGTTAAACTAGTTTAATGGGCCTAATTAGACCTCCCCTCTTAGTGAACTAATGTGGTCATGTTAGTGTTTAAACTAGTTTAATGGGCCTAATTAGACCTTCCCTCTTAGTGAAATAATGTGGTCATGTCAGTGTTTAAACTAGCTTAATGGGCCTAATTAGACCTTCCCTCTTAGTGAAATAATGTGGTCATGTCAGTGTTTAAACTAGTTTAATGGGCCTAATTAGACCTTCCCTCTTAGTGAACTAATGTGGTCATGTCAGTGTTTAAACTAGTTTAATGGGCCTAATTAGACCTTCCCTCTTAGTGAAATAATATGGTCATGTCAGTGTTTAAACTAGTTTAATGGGCCTAATTAGACCTTCCCTCTTAGTGAAATAATGTGGTCATGTCAGTGTTTAAACTAGTTTAATGGGCCTAATTAGACCTTCCCTCTTAGTGAAATAATGTGGTCATGTCAGTGTTTAAACTAGTTTAATGGGCCTAATTAGACCTTCCCTCTTAGTGAATTAATGTGGTCATGTCAGTGTTTAAACTAGTTTAATGGGCCTAATTAGACCTCCCCTCTTAGTGAAATAATGTGGTCGTGTCAGTGTTTAAACTAGTTTAATGGGCCTAATTAGACCTTCCCTCTTAGTGAAATAATGTGGTCATGTCAGTGTTTAAACTAGTTTAATGGGCCTAATTAGACCTTCCCTCTTAGTGAACTAATGTGGTCATGTCAGTGTTTAAACTAGTTTAATGGGCCTAATTAGACCTCCCCTCTTAGTGAAATAATGTGGTCATGTCAGTGTTTAAACTAGTTTAATGGGCCTAATTAGACCTTCCCTCTTAGTGAACTAATATGGTCATGTCAGTGTTTAAACTAGTTTAATGGGCCTAATTAGACCTCTCCTCTTAGTGAAATAATGTGGTCATGTCAGTGTTTAAACTAGTTTAATGGGCCTAATTAGACCTCCCCTCTTAGTGAAATAATGTGGTCATGTCAGTGTTTAAACTAGTTTAATGGGCCTAATTAGACCTTCCCTCTTAGTGAACTAATGTGGTCATGTCAGTGTTTAAACTAGTTTAATGGGCCTAATTAGACCTCTCCTCTTAGTGAAATAATGTGGTCATGTTAGTGTTTAAACTAGTTTAATGGGCCTAATTAGACCTCCCCTCTTAGTGAAATAATGTGGTCATGTCAGTGTTTAAACTAGTTTAATGGGCCTAATTAGACCTTCCCTCTTAGTGAAATAATGTGGTCATGTCATTGTTTAAACTAGTTTAATGGGCCTAATTAGACCTTCCCTCTTAGTGAAATAATGTGGTCATGTCATTGTTTAAACTAGTTTAATGGGCCTAATTAGACCTCCCCTCTTAGTGAAATAATGTGGTCATGTCATTGTTTAAACTAGTTTAATGGGCCTAATTAGACCTCTCCTCTTAGTGAAATAATGTGGTCATGTCATTGTTTAAACTAGTTTAATGGGCCTAATTAGACCTCCCCTCTTAGTGAAATAATGTGGTCATGTTATTGTTTAAACTAGTTTAATGGGCCTAATTAGACCTTCCCTCTTAGTGAAATAATGTGATCATGTCTATGTTTAAACTAGTTTAATGGGCCTAATTAGACCTCCCCTCTTAGTGAAATAATGTGGTCATGTCATTGTTTAAACTAGTTTAATGGGCCTAATTAGACCTGCCCTCTTAGTAAAATAATGTGGTCATGTCGGTGTTTAAACTAGTTTAATGGGCCTAATTAGACCTCCCCTCTTAGTGAAATAATGTGGTCATGTCGGTGTTTAAACTAGTTTAATGGGCCTAATTAGACCTCCCCTCTTAGTGAAATAATGTGGTCATGTCAGTGTTTAAACTAGTTTAATGGGCCTAATTAGACCTTCCCTCTTAGTGAACTAATGTGGTCATGTCAGTGTTTAAACTAGTTTAATGGGCCTAATTAGACCTCTCCTCTTAGTGAAATAATGTGGTCATGTCAGTGTTTAAACTAGTTTAATGGGCCTAATTAGACCTCCCCTCTTAGTGAAATAATGTGGTCATGTCAGTGTTTAAACTAGTTTAATGGGCCTAATTAGACCTTCCCTCTTAGTGAAATAATGTGGTCATGTCATTGTTTAAACTAGTTTAATGGGCCTAATTAGACCTTCCCTCTTAGTGAAATAATGTGGTCATGTCATTGTTTAAACTAGTTTAATGGGCCTAATTAGACCTCCCCTCTTAGTGAAATAATGTGGTCATGTCATTGTTTAAACTAGTTTAATGGGCCTAATTAGACCTCTCCTCTTAGTGAAATAATGTGGTCATGTCATTGTTTAAACTAGTTTAATGGGCCTAATTAGACCTCCCCTCTTAGTGAAATAATGTGGTCATGTTATTGTTTAAACTAGTTTAATGGGCCTAATTAGACCTTCCCTCTTAGTGAAATAATGTGATCATGTCTATGTTTAAACTAGTTTAATGGGCCTAATTAGACCTCCCCTCTTAGTGAAATAATGTGGTCATGTCATTGTTTAAACTAGTTTAATGGGCCTAATTAGACCTGCCCTCTTAGTAAAATAATGTGGTCATGTCGGTGTTTAAACTAGTTTAATGGGCCTAATTAGACCTCCCCTCTTAGTGAAATAATGTGGTCATGTCGGTGTTTAAACTAGCTTAATGGGCCTAATTAGACCTCCCCTCTTAGTGAAATACAGTGCACCCTCGGTTTTTTTCTTCCATTAAAATACCCCGTTATACTGCCAAACTCAGCTACCGCCATCCGCCACAGGTTTTCAAACACAAAAGTCGTAAGACCAATTTAAATTCCCCCGCTAGTACCGCCCAAAACTACCTTTTGACAGCTGTGTATTGATCGGTAATTATGGAATGTCAAGACTGGTCATCGGACACGGTTATTGATCTCATAGTTGAGGGTCGGAACAGGTGAGTTGTTTTTATTAGAATAATTACCTGTACAATGTATTTACTTTTCTAGTGATTACTTTTAATCCTGAGTAAAAATTGTAATTTAATTAGTTGTCATAAAAATGTCGTCCTTGAAGAGAAAGTTTATTATACGACAAACAGAAACGTGAAATTATAAGTTATACCAAGGATTTATATAGTAAGATAAATCCTTTGTTATGCAAAGGAAAATCCAAAATTAACACAACAACAAATTGCCGATAATTTGACAATTAAATGGGATCTATTTATAGCTATGTCTTTGTACAAGTGCAAAATGCATGTCAGTTGAGTTGAAACAATTTGAGAAAGTTTATCTTTTCACTTAATCACATGACTTCCGGATTTCAATGTCCCTCAGTTTATCGCCAAACTTGTTATACCGCCAAACTACCGACTGCACAGAAGGTGGCGGTTTAACGAGGGAGCACTGTAATGTGGTCATGTCAGTGTTTTCCACATATAACTGAGTAAACAGCATTGCTGTAAAGAAAACGAGTCCTAATCTTGACCTTTATACATGTCATAATATATTAAACCTTTGTGACACAGAAGTTGTAATATAGTACTTTATACATAATATATTTAACCTTTGTGACATATAAGTTGTCATATAGTACTTTATACATAATATATCTAACCTTTGTGACATAGAAGTTGTCATATAGTACTTTATACATAATATATTTAACCTTTGTGACACAGAAGTTGTCATCTAGTACTTTATACATAATATATTAAACCTTTGTGACACAGAAGTTGTAATATAGTACTTTATACATAATATATTTAACCTTTGTGACATATAAGTTGTCATATAGTACTTTATACATAATATATCTAACCTTTGTGACATAGAAGTTGTCATATAGTACTTTATACATAATATATTTAACCTTTGTGACACAGAAGTTGTCATCTAGTACTTTATACATAATATATTTAACCTTTGTGACACAGAAGTTGTCATATAGTACTTTATACATAATATATTTAACCTTTGTGACATAGAAGTTGTCATATAGTACTTTATACATAATATATTTAACCTTTGTGACATATAAGTTGTCATATAGTACTTTATACATAATATATTTAACCTTTGTGACATAGAGGTTGTCATATAGTACTTTATACATAATATATTTAACCTTTGTGACATAGAAGTTGTCATATAGTACTTTATACATAATATATCTAACCTTTGTGACACAGAAGTTGTCATCTAGTACTTTATACATAATATATTTAACCTTTGTGACATAGAGGTTGTTATATAGTACTTTATACATAATATATTTAACCTTTGTGACACAGATGTTGTCATATAGTACTTTATACATAATATATCTAACCTTTGTGACACAGAAGTTGTCATCTAGTACTTTATACATAATATATCTAACCTTTGTGACACAGAAGTTGTAATATAGTACTTTATACATAATATATCTAACCTTTGTGACATAGAAGTTGTCATCTAGTACTTTATACATAATATATTTAACCTTTGTGACACAGAAGTTGTCATATAGTACTTTATACATAATATATTTAACCTTTGTGACATAGAAGTTGTCATATAGTACTTTATACATAATATATTTAACCTTTGTGACACAGAAGTTGTCATATAGTACTTTATACATAATATATTTAACCTTTGTGACATATAAGTTGTCATATAGTACTTTATACATAATATATCTAACCTTTGTGACACAGAAGTTGTCATATAGTACTTTATACATAATATATTTAACCTTTGTGACATAGAAGTTGTCATATAGTACTTTATACATAATATATTTAACCTTTGTGACACAGAAGTTGTCATATAGTACTTTATACATAATATATTTAACCTTTGTGACACTGAAGTTGTCATATAGTACTTTATACATAATATATTTAACCTTTGTGACATAGAAGTTGTCATCTAGTACTTTATACATAATATATTTAACCTTTGTGACATATAAGTTGTCATATAGTACTTTATACATAATATATTTAACCTTTGTGACACAGATGTTGTCATCTAGTACTTTATACATAATATATCTAACCTTTGTGACACAGAAGTTGTAATCTAGTACTTTATACATAATATATCTAACCTTTGTGACATAGAAGTTGTCATCTAGTACTTTATACATAATATATTTAACCTTTGTGACACAGAAGTTGTCATATAGTACTTTATACATAATATATTTAACCTTTGTGACATAGAAGTTGTCATATAGTACTTTATACATAATATATTTAACCTTTGTGACACAGAAGTTGTCATATAGTACTTTATACATAATATATTTAACCTTTGTGACACAGAAGTTGTCATATAGTACTTTATACATAATATATCTAACCTTTGTGACACAGAAGTTGTCATATAGTACTTTATACATAATATATTTAACCTTTGTGACATAGAAGTTGTCATATAGTACTTTATACATAATATATTTAACCTTTGTGACACAGAAGTTGTCATATAGTACTTTATACATAATATATTTAACCTTTGTGACACTGAAGTTGTCATATAGTACTTTATACATAATATATTTAACCTTTGTGACATAGAAGTTGTCATCTAGTACTTTATACATAATATATTTAACCTTTGTGACATATAAGTTGTCATATAGTACTTTATACATAATATATTTAACCTTTGTGACACAGAAGTTGTCATATAGTACTTTATACATAATATATTTAACCTTTGTGACACAGAAGTTGTAATATAGTACTTTATACATAATATATTTAACCTTTGTGACACAGAAGTTGTCATATAGTACTTTATACATAATATATCTAACCTTTGTGACATAGAAGTTGTCATATAGTACTTTATACATAATATATTTAACCTTTGTGACACAGAAGTTGTCATATAGTACTTTATACATAATATATTTAACCTTTGTGACACAGAAGTTGTCATATAGTACTTTATACATAATATATTTAACCTTTGTGACACAGAAGTTGTCATATAGTACTTTATACATAATATATCTAACCTTTGTGACATAGAAGTTGTCATCTAGTACTTTATATATAATATATTTAACCTTTGTGACACAGAAGTTGTCATATAGTACTTTATACATAATATATCTAACCTTTGTGACACAGAAGTTGTCATATAGTACTTTATACATAATATATTTAACCTTTGTGACATAGAAGTTGTCATATAGTACTTTATACATAATATATTTAACCTTTGTGACATAGAAGTTGTCATATAGTACTTTATACATAATATATCTAACCTTTGTGACATATAAGTTGTCATATAGTACTTTATACATAATATATTTAACCTTTGTGACATATAAGTTGTCATCTAGTACTTTATACATAATATATTTAACCTTTGTGACACAGAAGTTGTCATCTAGTACTTTATACATAATATATCTAACCTTTGTGACATAGAAGTTGTCATATAGTACTTTATACATAATGTATTTAACCTTTGTGACATAGAAGTTGTCATCTAGTACTTTATACATAATATATTTAACCTTTGTGACACAGAAGTTGTCATCTAGTACTTTATACATAATATATTTAACCTTTGTGACATAGAAGTTGTCATCTAGTATAAAAGAGAGTGATGATGGTTAACCATCACATATCTGTTATAACTTGTAAACAAAATCTGTTAACCAAAATAGATACTGAAACAATTATAACCATCATTCACCTTCCATGTTTATTTTACTAGTCAAATTCATGAATGAAATGTGGAAATAATGAAATTCTCATAAACATTTTTCCTGAAATTGATAAAGCCATAAAAAATCATCTATTTATTTCTCAGTTTTCACAACACATAAATATAAGCATATAATTAATAGTAAAATAGTTAACCTTAATCCTTTAGTGGGTCAATAATCTGTGTAAATATTTATCTCTACCACCTATCTTTATAGCTGTGATTAAGACATTATTACATCACTCAGTCATGCTTTAGTAGGAAATAAATCATATAAACATCTGATTCATACACAGTCGTCACGTTCCTACTTCTTTTAATAGCTCAAAACACAAAGAACATACATTTCCTTTAAATATTTGAAATTTCAAGGTCATTCTCAATGCAGATGATGTTGAAGAGTTTATATAAATATAAATTGACACAATGGGAATGTGACAAACAAACATGAATGCAGTGTTTCCTCACTTTTATCTAGGATTGGCCCAGCTTACTAATTACTGGCTACAAGAACCAATAGTTGTCAGTGGTGTAGCTTCCATTGAGCCAACCGAGGCAGTTGCCTTGGTAAAAAAATCAACAACAAAAATCAGGTGTTTCATTTTTCTTTTAAAAAAAATTCTGTCATGCTCAGTGTTAATGGAAGAATCAAAATTGTATGCAATTTGATTCAAATAGGCCATAACTACTCGTTTTAAAACGAAAACAATGTTTCCCTTACTTAAAATATCCATGGGTTCTGCACCCCAGACCCTCCTCCCTCGGTAATATTTTACCCCAAGCTACGCCGTGGTTGTCATGTTTTATAATCCACAATTATATTGGAACAAAGCATATTTGTATAAGTTCATGAATGAAATGAAGTAGAGTACCAAGGTAAATATGTCAGTCCATCAAGTGTAAAACAAAAATCAAAATTTTAATGTGATTTTTTGTCAAAATAAGCCAACAAAATGCAATTTGCATAATCAGCATAAATTTCACATAGCCTATTTCAACTATAAAACATTAAATGGTCAATAGAATTTTTTTTATATTTTCAGTAATGGCGGTCATCTTGAACAGAAGACACAATTTTGAAAGTGGACATCCCAAAGAACATTCCAAATAAAATTTGGTTGCATTAGGACGAGTGCTTTCTCAGAAAAAGGTTTTCAACCATTTTTTTCAAATCTAAATAACCCTAATTTGCATAATTGGTATAAATCAACTGAAAGAAAAAAAGAAAAAAATTCAACAGAAAAACCAATAAGATATATTGAACAACTCATGGTTATGCTGATGCATAGCAAATTTGCACTCATTTTGACTCAAATAAAGTAGAAATAGTCAAATTTCTATTTTTAGTAATGACAGCCATATTGGACCTGACCAAAGACTGAGATTCTATTATTCTATATCCTTAGTTGGGCCTGACCTGGCCAAAGACTAAGTTCATATTATGTTAAGTCTTTAGTTGGGCCTCAGACCTGATCAAAGACTTATTTCATATTATTCTAAGTCCTTAGTTGGGCCTCAGACCTGGCCAAAGACTAAGTTCATATTATGTTAACTCTTTAGTTGGGCCTCAGACCTGGCCAAAGACTAAGTTCATATTATTCTAAGTCTTTAGTTGGGCCTCAGACCTGGCCAAAGACTAATTTCATATTATTCTAAGTCTTTAGTTGGGCCTCAGACCTGGCAAAAGACTAAGTTCATATTATTCTTAGTCTTTAGTTGGGCCTCAGACCTGACCAAAGACTAAGTTCATATTATGTTAAGTCCTTAGTTGGGCCTCAGACCTGACCAAAGACTAAGTTCATATTATCTTAAGTCTTTAGTTGGGCCTCAGATCTGACCAAAGACTAATTTCATATTATGTTAAGTCTTTAGTTGGGCCTCAGACCTGACCAAAGACTAATTTCATATTATGTTAAGTCCTTAGTTGGGCCTCAGACCTGACCAAAGACTAATTTCATATTATGTTAAGTCCTTAGTTGGGCCTCAGACCTGACCAAAGACTAATTTCATATTATGTTAAGTCCTTAGTTGGGCCTCAGACCTGACCAAAGACTAATTTCATATTATGTTAAGTCCTTAGTTGGGCCTCAGACCTGACCAAAGACTAATTTCATATTATGTTAAGTCCTTAGTTGGGCCTCAGACCTGACCAAAGACTAATTTCATATTATGTTAAGTCTTTAGTTGGGCCTCAGACCTGACCAAAGACTAATTTCATATTATGTTAAGTCCTTAGTTGGGCCTCAGACCTGACCAAAGACTAATTTCATATTATGTTAAGTCCTTAGTTGGGCCTCAGACCTGACCAAAGACTAATTTCATATTATGTTAAGTCTTTAGTTGGGCCTCAGACCTGACCAAAGACTAATTTCATATTATGTTAAGTCCTTAGTTGGGCCTCAGACCTGACCAAAGACTAATTTCATATTATGTTAAGTCTTTAGTTGGGCCTCAGACCTGACCAAAGACTAATTTCATATTATGTTAAGTCTTTAGTTGGGCCTCAGACCTGACCAAAGACTAATTTCATATTATGTTAAGTCTTTAGTTGGGCCTCAGACCTGACCAAAGACTAATTTCATATTATGTTAAGTCTTTAGTTGGGCCTCAGACCTGACCAAAGACTAATTTCATATTATGTTAAGTCCTTAGTTGGGCCTCAGACCTGACCAAAGACTAATTTCATATTATGTTAAGTCTTTAGTTGGGCCTCAGACCTGACCAAAGACTAATTTCATATTATGTTAAGTCTTTAGTTGGGACTCAGACCTGACCAAAGACTAATTTCATATTATGTTAAGTCTTTAGTTGGGCCTCAGACCTGACCAAAGACTAATTTCATATTATTCTAAGTCTTTAGTTGGGCCTCAGACCTGACCAAAGACTAAGTTCATCTTGAGAGGTTTTTCTATAATCTCTCAGCAGACTTTTTGAGGTGTATTTACATAGAATATCACAGTAGATGGGGTGGTTAGAGGAAAGTATGTGGTGTACATTATATAAATGATTTACAATGTATTTTTTCTCCATGATATGTCAAAATTGTTTTTACTAGAAGTTCCATCTGCTGAGATGGCCATGGCCGCCCAATTAGAAACAAAGTACCTATCAAAATTATATTGAAGATACCCCCACCTTAAAGAACTATTACAAATTGCTGGGAACTAATTTTGTTTTAATAATCCTTATCTTCACTTCATTCTGAAATATGAACAGATGCAATTTACTTCAAATGTAAAATCAAGGTCATCTTTATATTACTATTAGTCACCTTTCAACATGTTTTAAAGAAATTTAGTTTCCAATATGACATTTACATTATAAACAGCATATTGATAACTTTAATCTTAAAATTTTATATGTATACTAAACATTTTTGTCATGCCTTGCATTTCAGAATACTGTTATACTTGGTGATCTAAGTATGAAATAATTATATCTCTACTCTTTGAAGTACATATTACATATGTATCAATTACGATTTTTATACATGCACAGAATACATGATTTAAACAGATAATTATTTCTTATTTGGATTTCTGTTTATATGAAATATCAAATAATAGCAAGTAACATTTAGAAATGAGAGCAGTGTGTCATAAGAATCACCATTGTTTTACTGTAACCTGTAGAAGTGAGAGCAGGGGGTCATAAAAACCATCATTGTTTTACTGTAACCTGTAGAAGTGAGAGCAGGGGGTCATAAAAATCACCATTGTTTTATTGTAACCTGTAGAAGTGAGAGCAGGAGGTCATACAAACCACCATTGTTTTACTGTAACCTGTAGAAGTGAGAGCAGGGGGTCATAAAAACCACCATTGTTTTACTGTAAACTGTAGAAGTGAGAGCAGGGGGTCATACAAACCACCATTGTTTTACTGTAACCTGTAGAAGTGAGAGCAGGGAGTCATAAAAATCACCATTGTTTTACTGTAACCTGTAGAAGTGAGAGCAGGAGGTCATAAAAATCACCATTGTTTTACTGTAACCTGTAGAAGTGAGAGCAGGAGGTCATACAAACCTCCATTGTTTTACTGTAACCTGTAGAAGTGAGAGCAGTAGGTCATAAAAACCACCATTGTTTTACTGTAACCTGTAGAAATGAGAGCAGGAGGTCATAAAAACCACCATTGTTTTACTGTAACCTGTAGAAGTGAGAGCAGGAGGTCATACAAACCACCATTGTTTTACTGTAACCTGTAGAAGTGAGAGCAGGAGGTCATAAAAACCACCATTGTTTTACTGTAACCTGTAGAAATGAGAGCAAGAGGTCATAAAAACCACCATTGTTTTACTGTAACCTGTAGAAGTGAGAGCAGGGGGTCATACAAACCACCATTGTTTTACTGTAACCTGTAGAAGTGAGAGCAGGGGGTCATACAAATCACCATTGTTTTACTGTAACCTGTAGAAGTGAGAGCAGGGGGTCATACAAATCACCATTGTTTTACTGTAACCTGTAGAAATGAGAGCAGGAGGTCATACAAACCACCATTGTTTTACTGTAACCTGTAGAAGTGAGAGCAGGAGGTCATAAAAATCACCATTGTTTTACTGTAACCTGTAGAAGTGAGAGCAGGAGGTCATACAAACCTCCATTGTTTTACTGTAACCTGTAGAAGTGAGAGCAGGAGGTCATAAAAACCACCATTGTTTTACTGTAACCTGTAGAAATGAGAGCAGGAGGTCATAAAAACCACCATTGTTTTACTGTAACCTGTAGAAGTGAGAGCAGGGGGTCATAAAAACCACCATTGTTTTACTGTAACCTGTAGAAATGAGAGCAGGAGGTCATAAAAACCACCATTGTTTTACTGTAACCTGTAGAAGTGAGAGCAGGGAGTCATAACAATTACCATTGTTTTACTGTAACCTGTAGAAGTGAGAGCAGGGGGTCATACAAATTACCATTGTTTTACTGTAACCTGTAGAAGTGAGAGCAGGAGGTCATAAAAATCACCATTGTTTTACTGTAACCTGTAGAAGTGAGAGCAGGAGGTCATACAGACCTCCATTGTTTTACTGTAACCTGTAGAAGTGAGAGCAGGAGGTCATAAAAACCACCATTGTTTTACTGTAACCTGTAGAAATGAGAGCAGGAGGTCATAAAAACCACCATTGTTTTACTGTAACCTGTAGAAGTGAGAGCAGGGGGTCATAAAAACCACCATTGTTTTACTGTAACCTGTAGAAATGAGAGCAGGAGGTCATAAAAACCACCATTGTTTTACTGTAACCTGTAGAAGTGAGAGCAGGGGGTCATAAAAATTACCATTGTTTTACCGTAACCTGTAGAAGTGAGAGCAGGGGGTCATACAAATCACCATTGTTTTACTGTAACCTGTAGAAGTGAGAGCAGGGGGTCATACAAACCACCATTGTTTTACTGTAACCTGTACAAGTGAGAGCAGGGGGTCATACAAATCACCATTGTTTTACTGTAACCTGTAGAAGTGAGAGCAGGAGGTCATAAAAACCACCATTGTTTTACTGTAACCTGTAGAAGTGAGAGCAGGAGGTCATAAAAACCACCATTGTTTTACTGTAACCTGTAGAAGTGAGAGCAGGAGGTCATAAAAATTACCATTGTTTTACTGTAACCTGTAGAAGTGAGAGCAGGGGGTCATACAAACCACCATTGTTTTACTGTAACCTGTAGAAGTGAGAGCAGGAGGTCATACAAACCTCCATTGTGTTACTGTAACCTGTAGAAGTGAGAGCAGGAGGTCATAAAAACCACCATTGTTTTACTGTAACCTGTAGAAATGAGAGCAGGAGGTCATAAAAACCACCATTGTTTTACTGTAACCTGTAGAAATGAGAGCAGGAGGTCATAAAAATTACCATTGTTTTACTGTAACCTGTAGAAGTGAGAGCAGGGGGTCATAAAAATTACCATTGTTTTACTGTAACCTGTAGAAGTGAGAACAGGGGGTCATACAAACCACCATTGTTTTACTGTAACCTGTAGAAGTGAGAGCAGGGGGTCATACAAATCACCATTGTTTTACTGTAGCCTGTAGAAGTGAGAGCAGGGGGTCATAAAAACCACCATTGTTTTACTGTAACCTGTAGAAGTGAGAGCAGGAGGTCATACAAATCACCATTGTTTTACTGTAACCTGTAGAAGTGAGAGCAGGAGGTCATAAAAATCACCATTGTTTTACTGTAACCTGTAGAAGTGAGAGCAGGGGGTCATACAAATCACCATTGTTTTACTGTAACCTGTAGAAGTGAGAGCAGGAGGTCATAAAAATCACCATTGTTTTACTGTAACCTGTAGAAGTGAGAGCAGGGGGTCATAAAAATCACCATTGTTTTACTGTAACCTGTAGAAGTGAGAGCAGGGGGTCATAAAAACCTCCATTGTTTTAGTATCACCTATTAATTCTCTAACATTCATTGGTGGAAAAGCTCCACAACATTCTGTCCATAGGAAAGTCAGGTGCCAAAAATAGCAGATGGAGGTCATGTAAAGCACCTGCTTGTCTAATGGTAGTATGTAAAGCACCTGCTTGTTTAATTATAGTATGTAAAGCACCTGCTTGTCTAATTATAGTATGTAAAGCACCTGCTTGTCTAATTATAGTATGTAAAGCACCTGCTTGTCTAATTATAGTATGTAAAGCACCTACTTGTCTAATTATAGTATGTAAAGCACCTGCTTGTCTAATTATAGTATGTAAAGCACCTGCTTGTCTAATTATAGTATGTAAAGCACCTGCTTGTCTAATTATAGTATGTAAAGCACCTGCTTGTCTAATTATAGTATTAATTCTTGTCTAATGACAGTATTAATTGTGTAACAATAAATATAACATGATAGAACACATTCTACTGACAACAGGCTACCTAGTAATACCAGTTACTACCATCAACAATCATTTAATTAGACAAATGTACTTCTGGGAATATTGCTACTGAATTTTACAACTTGAACATCTGCCTTCTCATTATATGCTGATAATGCTTTCTGTAATCTGGTTATAAACAGATAAACTTCAGTCATTTATTAATTACTCATAAAGCATAGAACTGTCGAAGATATCAGATCAAATAAAAAATTCCCAGCAAACAACATCGTAGGTGTAAATAAGTTCCATGACTTACAAAACCTTTATTTACGAGATAATTTCTGTCTGTCATGCTTGTATCATAAAATATTGTTTCTATAAGTTAAAATAAATTATTATTGTTTATTGATTTTTTATCAGTTAACAACCCCCATCCGTAAATTTGTCATTCTATTTCCTTGTGGTTCACTGATATAACTTTTATACTTCCCCCATCCATTTGGTTCACTGATATAACTTTTATACTCCCCCATCCATTTGGTTCACTGATATAACTTTTATACTTCCCCATCCATTTGGTTCACTGATATAACTTTTATACTTCCCCCATCCATTTGGTTCACTGATATAACTTTTATACTCCCCATCCATTTGGTTCACTGATCTAACTTTTATACTCCCCCATCCATTTGGTTCACTGATATAACTTTTATACTCCCCCATCCATTTGGTTCACTGATATAACTTTTATACTTCCCCCATCCATTTGGTTCACTGATATAACTTTTATACTTCCCCCATCCATTTGGTTCACTGATATAACTTTTATACTTCCCCCATCCATTTGGTTCACTGATATAACTTTTATACTCCCCCATCCATTTGGTTCACTGATATAACTTTTATACTTCCCCCATCCATTTGGTTCACTGATATAACTTTTATACTCCCCCCATCCATTTGGTTCACTGATATAACTTTTATACTTCCCCATCCATTTGGTTCACTGATATAACTTTTATACTTCCCCCATCCATTAGGTTCACTGATATAACTTTTATACTCCCCCCATCCATTTGGTTCACTGATATAACTTTTATACTTCCCCCATCCATTTGGTTCACTGATATAACTTTTATACTTCCCCCATCCATTTGGTTCACTGATATAACTTTTATACTTCCCCCATCCATTTGGTTCACTGATATAACTTTTATATTCCCCCATCCATTTGGTTCACTGATATAACTTTTATACTTCCTCCATCCATTTGGTTCACTGATATAACTTTTATACTCCCCCCATCCATTTGGTTCACTGATATAACTTTTAGACTCCCCCATCCATTTGGTTCACTGATATAACTTTTATACTCCCCCATCCATTTGGTTCACTGATATAACTTTTATACTCCCCCATCCATTTGGTTCACTGATATAACTTTTATACTCCCCCATCCATTTGGTTCACTGATATAACTTTTATACTCCCCCATCCATTTGGTTCACTGATATAACTTTTATACTTCCCCCATCCATTTGGTTCACTGATATAACTTTTATACTTCCCCCATCCATTTGGTTCACTGATATAACTTTTATACTCCCCCATCCATTTGGTTCACTGATATAACTTTTATACTTCCCCCATCCATTTGGTTCACTGATATAACTTTTATACTCCCCCCCATCCATTTGGTTCACTGATATAACTTTTATACTTCCCCATCCATTTGGTTCACTGATATAACTTTTATACTTCCCCCATCCATTTGGTTCACTGATATAACTTTTATACTCCCCCATCCATTTGGTTCACTGATATAACTTTTATACTCCCCCCATCCATTTGGTTCACTGATATAACTTTTATACTCCCCCCATCCATTTGGTTCACTGATATAACTTTTATACTTCCCCCATCCATTTGGTTCACTGATATAACTTTTATACTCCCCCCATCCATTTGGTTCACTGATATAACTTTTAGACTCCCCCATCCATTTGGTTCACTGATATAACTTTTATACTCCCCCATCCATTTGGTTCACTGATATAACTTTTATACTCCCCCATCCATTTGGTTCACTGATATAACTTTTATACTCCCCCATCCATTTGGTTCACTGATATAACTTTTATACTTCCCCCATCCATTTGGTTCACTGATATAACTTTTATACTCCCCCCATCCATTTGGTTCACTGATATAACTTTTATACTCCCCCATCCATTTGGTTCACTGATATAACTTTTATACTTCCCCCATCCATTTGGTTCACTGATATAACTTTTATACTCCCCCCATCCATTTGGTTCACTGATATAACTTTTATACTTCCCCATCCATTTGGTTCACTGATATAACTTTTATACTCCCCCCATCCATTTGGTTCACTGATATAACTTGTATACTCCCCCCATCCATTTGGTTCACTGATATAACTTTTATACTCCCCCATCCATTTGGTTCACTGATATAACTTTTATACTCCCCCCATCCATTTGGTTCACTGATATAACTTTTATACTTCCCCCATCCATTTGGTTCACTGATCTAACTTTTATACTTCCCCCATCCATTTGGTTCACTGATATAACTTTTATACTTCCCCCATCCATTTGGTTCACTGATATAACTTTTATACTTCCCCCATCCATTTGGTTCACTGATATAACTTTTATACTTCCCCCATCCATTTGGTTCACTGATCTAACTTTTATACTTCCCCCATCCATTTGGTTCACTGATATAACTTTTATACATCCCCATCCATTTGGTTCACTGATATAACTTTTATACTTCCCCCATCCATTTGGTTCACTGATATAACTTTTATACTTCCCCCATCCATTTGGTTCACTGATATAACTTTTATACTTCCCCCATCCATTTGGTTCACTGATATAACTTTTATACTCCCCCCATCCATTTGGTTCACTGATATAACTTTTATACTTCCCCCATCCATTTGGTTCACTGATATAACTTTTATACTCCCCCATCCATTTGGTTCACTGATATAACTTTTATACTTCCCCCATCCATTTGGTTCACTGATATAACTTTTATACTCCCCCCCATCCATTTGGTTCACTGATATAACTTTTATACTTCCCCATCCATTTGGTTCACTGATATAACTTTTATACTTCCCCCATCCATTTGGTTCACTGATATAACTTTTATACTCCCCCATCCATTTGGTTCACTGATATAACTTTTATACTCCCCCCATCCATTTGGTTCACTGATATAACTTTTATACTCCCCCCATCCATTTGGTTCACTGATATAACTTTTATACTTCCCCCATCCATTTGGTTCACTGATATAACTTTTATACTTCCCCCATCCATTTGGTTCACTGATATAACTTTTATACTCCCCCCATCCATTTGGTTCACTGATATAACTTTTATACTCCCCCATCCATTTGGTTCACTGATATAACTTTTATACTTCCCCCATCCATTTGGTTCACTGATATAACTTTTATACTCCCCCCATCCATTTGGTTCACTGATATAACTTTTATACTTCCCCATCCATTTGGTTCACTGATATAACTTTTATACTCCCCCCATCCATTTGGTTCACTGATATAACTTGTATACTCCCCCCATCCATTTGGTTCACTGATATAACTTTTATACTCCCCCATCCATTTGGTTCACTGATATAACTTTTATACTCCCCCCATCCATTTGGTTCACTGATATAACTTTTATACTTCCCCCATCCATTTGGTTCACTGATCTAACTTTTATACTTCCCCCATCCATTTGGTTCACTGATATAACTTTTATACTTCCCCCATCCATTTGGTTCACTGATATAACTTTTATACTTACAACGTATCTATTTTATGTAATCCTATAAAAGATCCTCTTGTAAACTGTGTTAAACTGTTAAATCTTAGATCTCTGTAAAAAAACAAAAGCAGGTTTACACAGACATCCAATAAAGTCACAACTATATACACAGACATCCCATAAAGTCACAACTATATAACAAACATCCTATAAAGTCACAAGAATTATATAGACAGTATAAAACAATTAACTCTTCTTCATGCCATACTAAGCTCAAAAATAATAATAAGACCGTCAAATCTGTTCACTCATGCAGTCACCTCTATTAAGCAGTCACCTGTATTACAAGGTCACCTTTTTCTTGTCCTTTCATGGAAAATTTCTGTCAAGAGGCCCTCCGATTACTCAATAACTATATCTTATTTGAAATAATATTTAAACAACATTATTAATAAAAAAAACTGGTGGAACATGCTAAAGTGGGTCACAGGTCACTGTAATCGGGCGGCTGTATCGAGAAACAGATACGGTGTTGAAAAAACTGTTGATACTCATAAAATATTGATAAATGCAATAAAATTTTATGCTGGTCTTCAAGAAATATGATTGACAAAACCATGTGTGAAGTTTTATGACGAAATATCTCTGATTTCTATGTAAATTTACGAGTTGAAGTTGCGGCTGTATCGAGAAACAGATACGGTGTTGAAAAAACTGTTGATACTCATAAAATATTGATAAATGCAATAAAATTTTATGCTGGTCTTCAAGAAATATGATTGACAAAACCATGTGTGAAGTTTTATGACGAAATATCTCAGATTTCTATGTAAATTTACGAGTTGAAGTTGTGGCTGTACGGTGTTGAACAAACTGTTGATACTCATAAAATATTGATAAATGCAATAAAATTTTATGTTTGTCTTCAAGAAATATGATAGACAAAACCATGTGTGAAGTTTTATGACGAAACATCTCCGATTTCTATGTAAATTTACAAGTTGAAGTGGGGAAACACCCACAGGTAAAAAGAAATCTATGTTATATTTATTCATTTGCTTGATTCTGGAATATTGTTGATCATTGATTTAAACAAGAAAACAGGGAAAAAAAGAGGGGGGGATTTTATTTGTGAATTTTACAGTTAAATAAATGTTATGTTTCGACAGTTTAAAGAGCAAAATAAAAATTGGTTGCGACTAAAGCTTAAATCAGCATTAAAAATTGAACAAATATCAGTGGTAACTGTTTTGTAAATGAGATTTATTTTAAATAGAAAATCTGAATTTATTATTTATTAATTTATTATTAATGATACAATTTTATATCCCTTGGGACGGAGAGGGGGCTATGATGAAAATTTCAAATAAAAACACAGGACCGGACTTTAAGCAAAAATAATAATCCAGGATTAGTTTTTTATTAAAAAAATCCAGGATCCCTGTGTCCATGAATTTCTTTTTTTAAAGTTATTAATATGAAATATTGACATCCACACTTGCCTTTTGGACAGCACATTTCTGTGTCCACACTTGTAAATTATATAAAATATGTTTTAAATACTATATCATTCCAAGATACAAGAAACTTATGCTTTGTTTTTGACATCTAAAGTGTAATATATGTACAAACAGACCAGTAATAACTAATCTACACTGACATGTATAATCTCTGAATGAATGGCCTTGTAAGAACAAGATCTTTTTATTTACAATTTGAAAGAAATTCCTTTACTTTGAAATTTTTATTTGTTGCAAGTGGGAAATTGGTGTGAAGAAAAATGACATGTTTATTAATTCTGGAAAAAATATAAAAAATGTATGATAATTGGCACACAGAAAAAGGTCAACTCTCTCAAAGATGAACTTTGTCTCACAATAAATGATCAAGTTTTACAATCTTCAAAAAGTAAAACAAAATTGGCATACAAATTGATCCCTTTTTAAGTTGGACAGATCTGATAGAAAATATTACATTTTCAAAAATCAAATCCTTTATTAAGAAAGGTGTATAGGAGAACTTAAAAATAACAAAGAAATAAATGTGACAGGTAAATGACAAAGTCACTTTTTAAATAACTTTCCAGGAATTGATTTATTTCACTTCTGTTTTACCAGCATTTTATGATGTAAAATAAAGAACAGGTGTATTTACAGTAGTATCTAAGCTAACTGGGCATACAAAGATACTATCAACAATGTCAAATTCTAGACAGAATGAATAATAACCAACACTTAGAAATATTTGTCTGATTAAATCTATTTGATCACTGCCATGATTAGACAAACATGTATCTGATTTTATACCCTCAAAAACTTAAAACAGTGTGAAAAAGACTGCATCTGTTGAAATCCCAATTAAGCTGTGATAACAAGAAGCTAAAGCCCATTCAATGTGTGATAACAAGGAGCTAAGGCCCAATCAATCTGTGATAACAAAAAGTTAAAGCCCAATCAATCTGTGATAACAAGAGGCTAAAGCCCAATCAATCTGTGATAACAAGAAGCTAAAGCCCAATCAACATGTGATAACAAGAAGCTAAAGCCCAATCAATATGTGATAACAAGAAGCTAAGGCCCAATCAATATGTGATAACAAGAAGCTAAAGCCCAATCAATCTGTGATAACAAGAAGCTAAAGCCCAATCAATATGTGATAACAAGAAGCTAAGGCCCAATCAATGTGTGATAACAAGAAGCTAAAGCCCTTCTGTGTTAACAAGATGCTAAGTCCCAATCAAGCTGTAATAACAAGAAGCTAATGCCCAATCAATCTGTGATAAAAAAGAAGCAAATGCCCAATCAATCTGTGATAACAAGAAGCTATAGCCCAATCAATCTGTGATAGGAAGAAGTTAAATCCCAATCATACTGTGATAACAAGAAGCTAAAGCCCAATCAATATGTGATAACAAGAAGCTAAGGCCCAATCAATGTGTGATAACAAGAAGTTAAAGCCCTTCTGTGTTAACAAGACGCTAAGGCCCAATCAAGCTGTGATAACAAGAAGCTAATGCCCAATCAATCTGTGATAAAAAGAAGCTAATGCCCAATCAATCTGTGATAACATGAAGTTAAAGCCTAATCAATCTGTGATAACAAGAAGCTAAAGCCCAATCAATATGTGATAACAAGAGGTTAAAGCCCATGCAACCTGTTATGACAAGCTAAGGCCCAATCAATATGTGATAACAAGAGGTTAAAGCCCATGCAACCTGTTATGACAAGCTAAAGCCCAATCATGCTGTGATAACAAGAAGCTAAAGCCCATTCAATCTGTGATAACAAGAAGCTAAGGCCTAATCAAGCTGTGATAACAAGATGCTAAAGCCTAATCAATCTGTGATAACAAGAAGCTAAAGCCCAATCAATCTGTGATCACAAGAAGCTAAAGCCCAATCAATCTGTGATAACAAGAAGCTAAAGCCCAATCAATCTGTGATAACAAGAAGCTAAAGCCCAATCATGCTGTGATAACAAGAAGCTAAGGCCTAATCAAGCTGTGATAACAAGAAGCTAAAGCCTAATCAATCTGTGATAACAAGAAGTTAAAGCCCAATCACGCTGTGATAACAAGCAGTTAAAGCCCAATCAAGCTGTGATAACAAGAAGTGAAAGCCCAATCAAGCTGTGATAACAAAAAGTTAAAGCCCAATCAATATGTGAAAACAAGAAGCTAAAGCCCAATCACGCTGTGATAACAAGAAGTGAAAGCCCATTCAATCTGTGATAACAAGAAGTTAAGGCCTAATCAAGCTGTGATAACAAGAAGTTAAAGCCCAATCAATCTGTGATAACAAAAAGCTAAAGCCCAATCACGCTATGATAACAAGAAGTTAAAGCCCAATCAAGCTGTGATAACAAGAGACAAGACGCTAAAGCCCATTCAATCTGTGATAACAAGAAGCTAAGGCCCATTCAAGCTGTGATAACAAGAAGCTAAAGCCCAATCAAGCTGTCATAACAAGAAGCTAAGGCCCAATCAAGCTGTGATAACAAGAAGCTAAAGCCCAATCAATGTGTGATAACAAGAAGTTAAAGCTCAATCAATCTGTGATAAGAATATAAGGCCCAATCAATCTGTAATAACAAGAAGCTAAGGCCCAATCAATCTGTGATAAGAAGTTAAGGTTCAATCAATCTGTGATAAGAAGCTAAGGCCCAATCAATCTGTGATAACATGAAGTTAATGCCCAATCAAGCTGTGATAACAAGAAGCTACGGCCCAATCAATCTGTGATAACAAGAAGTGAAAGCCCAATCAATCTGTAATAATAAGAAGTCAGACCATAGGCCATGTCATAATGTCTTCATACAATTTAGGTCTAGCTTAGTTATAATTTTTTTCATAAATTAGGTCAGATGATGTCGTTTTACAAATTAGGTCAGGTCATAATGTCGTTTTACAATTCATGCCAGGTCATAATGTCGTTTTACAAGTTATACCAGGTCATAATGTCGTTTTACAATTTAAGCCAGGTCAGAATGTATTTTTATAATTTAGGCCATGTCATTATGTCTTTCCATTTAGCCCACGTCATAATGGGTTTTTTTTAAACTTAGGCCAGGTCATGTCTTTTCACAATTTAGGCCAGGTCATAAAGTCTTCTTACAATTTAGGCCAGGTCAGAATGTCTTTTCTACAATTTAGGCCAGGTCATAATGTCTTTTAACAATTTAGGCCAGGTCAGAATGCCTTTTTTACAATGTCATAATGTCATTCCATTTAAGTCTAGTCATGTCTTTTTTTTACAATTTAGGCCAGGTCATGTCTTTCCACAATTTATGCCAGATCATAAAGTCTTCTTACAATTAAGGCCACGTCATATAAGTGTTTTTTTACAATTTAGGCCAGGTCATAAATTGTCCTCACAAATTAGGCCAGGCCATAATGTTGTTTTACAATTTAGGCCAGATCATGTCTTCTTACAATTTAGGCCAGATCATAATTTTTTTTACAATTTAGTCCTCATCATATGTCTTTACAATTTAGACCACGTTGTACTGTCTTTTTCCATTTATGCCAGGTCATAGCATCTTCTTAAGCTTAAGCCAGGCCACAGTTTGACGTCAAACACATGACATTGTTACCAATAAAAACAATCTAGTTAATTTTGAAGGTGTTGACATGCATTATCTCTAGTATCACAGCAAGTGTCACCCTCAGAACTGGTGTTATTCTATCAATGTAGGACTCTGACTGTACTATATATGACTGTTAGTTCTTAGGTATCTATGGACTATATTATATGACTGTTAGTTCTTAGGTATCTATGGACCATATTATATCACTGTTAGTTCTTAGGTATCTATGGACCATATTATATCACTGTTAGTTCTTAGGTATCTATGGACCATATTATATGACTGTTAGTTCTTAGGTATCTATGGACCATATTATATGACTGTTAGTTCTTAGGTATCTATGGATCATATTATATGACAGTTAGTTCTTAGGTATCTATGGACCATATTATATCACTGTTAGTTCTTAGGTATCTATGGACCATATTATATCACTGTTAGTTCTTAGGTATCTATGGATCATATTATATGACAGTTAGTTCTTAGGTATCTATGGACCATATTATATCACTGTTAGTTCTTAGGTATCTATGGACCATATTATATGACTGTTAGTTCTTAGGTATCTATGGACCATATTATATGACAGTTAGTTCTTAGGTATCTATGGATCATATTATATGACAGTTAGTTCTTAGGTATCTATGGACCATATTATATGACTGTTAGTTCTTAGGTATCTATGGACCATACTATATGACAGTTAGTTCTTAGGTATCTATGGACCATATTATATGACTGTTAGTTCTTAGGTATCTATGGACCATATTATATGACTGTTAGTTCTTAGGTATCTATGGACCATATTATATCACTGTTAGTTCTTAGGTATCTATGGACCATATTATATGACTGTTAGTTCTTAGGTATCTATGGACCATATTATATGACTGTTAGTTCTTAGGTATCTATGGACCATATTATATGACAGTTAGTTCTTAGGTATCTATGGACCATATTATATCACTGTTAGTTCATAGGTATCTATGGACCATATTATATGACTGTTAGTTCTTAGGTATCTATGGACCATATTATATGACTGTTAGTTCTTAGGTATCTATGGACTATATTATATGACTGTTAGTTCTTAGGTATCTATGGACCATATTATATCACTGTTAGTTCTTAGGTATCTATGGACCATATTATATGACTGTTAGTTCTTAGGTATCTATGGACCATATTATATGACAGTTAGTTCTTAGGTATCTATGGACCATATTATATCACTGTTAGTTCTTAGGTATCTATGGACCATATTATATCACTGTTAGTTCTTAGGTATCTATGGACCATATTATATGACTGTTAGTTCTTAGGTATCTATGGACTATATTATATGACTGTTAGTTCTTAGGTATCTATGGACCATATTATATGACAGTTAGTTCTTAGGTATCTATGGATCATATTATATGACAGTTAGTTCTTAGGTATCTATGGACCATATTATATGACTGTTAGTTCTTAGGTATCTATGGATCATATTATATGACAGTTAGTTCTTAGGTATCTATGGACCATATTATATGACTGTTAGTTCTTAGGTATCTATGGACCATATTATAGGACTGTTAGTTCTTAGGTATCTATGGACCATATTATATGACAGTTAGTTCTTAGTATCTATGGACCATATTATATCACTGTTAGTTCTTAGGTATCTATGGACCATATTATATGACTGTTAGTTCTTAGGTATCTATGGACCATATTATATGACTGTTAGTTCTTAGGTATCTATGGACTATATTATATGACTGTTAGTTCTTAGGTATCTATGGACCATATTATATCACTGTTAGTTCTTAGGTATCTATGGACCATATTATATGACTGTTAGTTCTTAGGTATCTATGGACCATATTATATGACAGTTAGTTCTTAGGTATCTATGGACCATATTATATCACTGTTAGTTCTTAGGTATCTATGGACCATATTATATCACTGTTAGTTCTTAGGTATCTATGGACCATATTATATCACTGTTAGTTCTTAGGTATCTATGGACTATATTATATGACTGTTAGTTCTTAGGTATCTATGGACCATATTATATGACAGTTAGTTCTTAGGTATCTATGGATCATATTATATGACAGTTAGTTCTTAGGTATCTATGGACCATATTATATGACTGTTAGTTCTTAGGTATCTATGGACCATATTATATGACAGTTAGTTCTTAGGTATCTATGGATCATATTATATGACAGTTAGTTCTTAGGTATCTATGGACCATATTATATGACTGTTAGTTCTTAGGTATCTATGGACCATATTATATGACTGTTAGTTCTTAGGTATCTATGGATCATATTATATGACAGTTAGTTCTTAGGTATCTATGGACCATATTATATGACTGTTAGTTCTTAGGTATCTATGGACCATATTATAGGACTGTTAGTTCTTAGGTATCTATGGACCATATTATAGGACTGTTAGTTCTTAGGTATCTATGGACCATATTATATGACAGTTAGTTCTTAGGTATCTATGGACCATATTATATGACTGTTAGTTCTTAGGTATCTATGGACCATATTATATGACTGTTAGTTCTTAGGTATCTATGGACCATATTATATGACTGTTAGTTCTTAGGTATCTATGGACCATATTATATGACAGTTAGTTCTTAGGTATCTATGGACCATATTATATCACTGTTAGTTCTTAGGTATCTATGGACCATATTATATGACTGTTAGTTCTTAGGTATCTATGGACCATATTATATGACAGTTAGTTCTTAGGTATCTATGGACCATATTATATGACTGTTAGTTCTTAGGTATCTATGGACCATATTATATCACTGTTAGTTCTTAGGTATCTATGGACCATATTATATGACTGTTAGTTCTTAGGTATCTATGGACCATATTATATGACTGTTAGTTCTTAGGTATCTATGGACCATATTATATGACAGTTAGTTCTTAGGTATCTATGGACCATATTATATCACTGTTAGTTCTTAGGTATCTATGGACCATATTATATGACTGTTAGTTCTTAGGTATCTATGGACCATATTATATGACAGTTAGTTCTTAGGTATCTATGGACCATATTCATACTTGTCCCATTTGGAGATAGTTGTCTACTTCCTTCTAATATTTCATCATATATACAATATACGTACATTGTCGGTAAATATAAAATGTATTTGTACGAGCTTTAGAAACAGGCAGAATAGCGAGCATTTGGCGAGCTTTTCAGGCCTGTTTCGCAGCGAGTACAAATGAATTTTATATTTAACGACAATGTACGTATATTGTGTTTATCCTGCAATGTCAAAAAAGTCGGAAAACTTGTCAGATTTAAACAAAAAGGACAGAAACAAGCGTCATTCCTCGCCTTTCATAAATGTTGTCAAGTGTGTCTTCTTCGTGGTCCGCGTTACATTAGTACCAGTTTTATATTTGTCTGCGCCCTCCGCTGTACATAGCTACGGGGTACCAGGAAAGTTTATTCGTAGGCTGAAAAGTTTATTCGTCTAGTACGAATAAAGCAAAAATTTATTCGTATAGCATATTTGTACAGCAAATGTGCTGATTGCAGGATAAATATAAATATATGTTACTGCATTAACAAAAATAAACCATCAACAAACTGGTACAAATTAGCTTGTAGGTAGGCAACACACCTGGGGAGATATGATAGGTAAGTTTAACACATGGGGAGATATGATATTTACTTTTTCATAAACTGTTTTATCTTGTTGTAATGATAGGATGATTATTTCACCTTGATGACATCACACAGGTATCAATCACAAACCTTTGATGTTCTTGATAAAAGTAATAATAAACTAACAGCTAAACAAGGCTTATAACTGTATATCTGGTAAGAGTTCCATATGGCACCCCCATCCAAAAATGGTATATTTTGACCATGTTGTTATACAAGTTAAATTAGCAATATAATAGAATGCAATAGTGCCAATAATTATTATATATATTATAAACATATACAAATATGTTCACATTTTAATCATCAAGTGGGTAGACTTTACAAATGTCATGTAAGAAATGCTCAAACAAGTTAATTTTATCTGAGTATAGTGTCCTTCACTTGAACTTTTTGTGTTTCGTTGTCCACATTGAATTGGTGAGCTATCTGAATCATTCTCGAAATACTTTCGCTTCCTTGCACATAAATTATATGTTCTTCTACACTCTGGACTTGAATCGGCCATTTCCATTACCTTTATTTATTTATTTATTTATTATCGACAAGTTTGTCTATTGAACGCTTTCCAAATATCGATTCAAACGCTTCAACTACAACAATTTATCACGTGTTTGATCATTACCAAGTATGACCTCAAATTTATTGCCACTTGTCATCAACTCATCGTAGCTCAGTGGTTAGCACTGTTAGCACTGTTGGCTACAAACCTCAAGGTCTCGGTTCGAGTCTCATTGGACACCTGGGCCCTGTTGTTCAACTTGTTGTTAAATTAACCATATGGTTAAAGATTTAACCATGGGTTAGTAAACCAAGGGTTAAAAATGAGTTTTTCAACTTCATTTAACCACTTGGTTAAATAACCATTTGGTTAAAATTTAACCAACCAATAACTGCAGGTTTAATATTTAACCAAGACCAATGTATCCCACAATTCCTTGTTTTATCCTAGCAGCAGATAAATAAAAAAATAAAAAATGGCTGACTCAATCCCCCCTTCACAGGACAAAAAGAGGCTGAAGAAATGCAATTCTAGTAGAAAAGAGATTGTCTTAATACAGAGGGAAGTGGGAAAAAATTATACCATCATAAATTCAAAGCACACAAATATAATCACAATGAAAAGAAAAAAAAGTATGGACTGAGATAACTGAGGAGATCAGCTAACTGGGAGTTGCCATTAGGACTCCAAATAAAATCAAAGAGAAATGGAACAAAACAAAATGTGGGTAAATGGTTTTATTTTTGAATGAAAAAAAAACAACATTATAATGCAGAGAATGTTTTTTTTTAATTTCTTTTTTGTTTTGTTTTGTTATTATTTTCTTAATAAAGCAATAAAGTTATTAAAATTAAAAAAAAAGTGAAATCTTACTTGAGGAATATAACTTATATGTCATTGTCTAAAGGTTATTTGTCCTATATTAAGAGTATGTTGTACAAGTTAGTACGGAAGCGTCTATGGATCTTGTCTTAGTTGCTTAATAACATTAAAAGCAATGTTAATAAGACGTGTTTAGTGCATCATAATACACTAAAGGTGTGTTATTTAGGTGACGATAACTTCTTATAACTCATTAAACAACTTTTAATTAAATCTTCTTATTGTCTTACACTTTCAAGGACTGTTAATTTTCATTATGTAAGTTAGCCTAAGAATATTTTCTTTAGTTTCCAACATCTCATTAAAATTGGGTCCATGCATACACGTGTATGTCAAAAGTCTGTTTCTCTCTCTGATTTTAATGTGTGAATTTCTTTTTATTTCAATTAAAATACAAAAAGTTTTTCATGAATAACATTTAAGAAAAAATATAACCTCCTTTTCAGTATGAAATGAATTGTTGGTGTCTCATGTGTAAATTATCCAATTTCTCCAATTGATGAGGAATGTTCATGATGTCATAGAGGTACCTCATGCTATTTTTGAAGTTTTATAATTTTGTTTTTCCAACGTAATTGTACGAACAGCGTATTTTCTGATTGATTTTGACTTTTCGTCGATATTGATTTTTGATAGCCAATGGTTAAATATTTTAAGAGCCCCTATACCATGGTTAAATATTAATCAGTTTAACCATGCTTTAACCAGTAGTTAAATTTAACCATAAGTTGAACAACGCATTGCATGCTTTGGTTAAACTTTAACCATAGGTTATCATTTTTAACCATTGGTTAAAATTTAACTACAAGTGGAACAACTGGTAGAGATGCCGACTTATCGTTATTTCGGCCGCCATTTTGTTTTCCGGTAGCTGCTGATACATGAAAATGCAATTTTTGATGTCAGATTTTTACAGATAATACTATATAAAGATATAATTTTTTTACATTAATTAATTATCTAAACATTGTTTGAAATCTTTAAAAATTTTGTTTCTTTTAATATGGAATCGTTTAAATATAACGTGTTCGAATCGAAATCGCTGTTTTCGGAATTTTACCATTCGCGGCACGGTTTTTTCACCAAGGTCCCCCATTTCAATGCCTTGCCCGGCATGTTCTTGACGTTATATAGTTCTATAATTATTATCCAATTAAAGCGCAGATTCGTAGCTTGCGCATGGTCACAGTCGCTTCCGATTTCCTGATCATGCTAAACGGAAAATGGTCGTCTCAAAAGTTCCAAGATGAACAAATCAATGAAAAATTTGGAGTAGCGTTCTCCGATGGCGATATTTGTATTTTCTGTTACAATATCAACGTAGAAAGCATACCATCTCAACCATATTAGATCGCGAACACGGATGCTTTTTAGTATTTAAAACGCCCCTAAACATGTCTGAGGGAGAACGTCGTACATCGTTGGAAGTGGAAAGTAAATAGTAACGTCAACGACGCTGGTTGTAACACAGGTGTTATCGTAGGTATGTATAAACCTTCTTCTCAATGTTTTAAACGTACGATTTATTTTTTGCATTGCTTCTTTTCAAGTAGTTTATGAAAAACTTCTTGTCAATTTATAATACTTCCAACTTGCGTTCAAAACAAAAGTAAACAAACCGAAAAGGGGGGGTGTAAACAGAGATGAAAGTTTTCCTCTAATCCGCTGATTTCCTCTTTTTTTAAGGAAAATATTTGGAAATAAAATGTTTCTAGCTTGGTCCAAACAACTAGAAAACGAGGGTATGGGCTCTAGAATAGGAGTTTCCTCTTTTTTCATCAGTCAATCACTTTCTTCTATACTATAGTCTGTGTACAAAATATTTGTTTTTTTTTTATACTAGACTATAGTCTTCACTCTTCAGAAAGTTTATTCTATTCTTATTTTTGTCATGGTGCTACATTTTTATTTGTATTTGCCAGCTTCCATGGATACTCGACCATGATTGAATATTTACATACTAAATTCAAATAAAAGTAAACAAAATGTTATAACTTATTGCATACATATGTATTTATAGACCAATGAAAAAAAAATACCAGTGTTTCTGCTAATATTCTCGAAAAGGGGAAGGTAGTATAAGTAGACAAAACATATATTTTTACCTAGGTTATACAGAACAAGAATCTGACTTTAACTTTGTCCAAAAATGTCAATAAAAACTTTGGGGTCAATACCAAAAATTTGAAACTCTGGTAATTTTTTTGTCTAAATACATTGTGAATTTATATTTATTATAATGGTAGTTATGAAAGGATAATAAGTACAATGTTGACTAGTTAGAACTGTTTCTTTGTGGTCCCTTCCAGCTTCTGTTGTTTTTTTCCAGTTTACCTGACCTTATGCTTTGCTGGTCAAAGACATGTGTGTGATCCAAGCTGGCCTTGGGATATTACCTGAACTTAGGACTGCAGGATAATATACAGCTGATCATGAGTTCATAATTTATATCATAATGAAATATTTAGTTTTACATGTAGCTGGATTTATTCAGACGACAATACATGTGACAATAGATGATGTATTTCAAAAATGCACCAGATATTTCCTGAATAATAAATGAATGAACTTAATATTTTGGTTGTTTTCATTGAACATGTTTTAAGAAGCAAATTAGAATAGTAATGGGCAAGACTGAAACTTTGACACGGAGAGTAGGGTTAGGGGGTGGGTTATGGTGTTTAATGCCACTTTCAACAATATTTCAGTTATATCGTGATGGTCAGTTTTATTGGTGGAGTAAACTGGAGAAAACCACTGATCTGTTGCAAGTCACTGACGAATTTTATCACACAATAATGTGTTATCAAGTACACCTTAAGTTACCATGAGTGGGATTCGAATGACATGGAGAGTAAGATTGAAACAAATTTACTTGCTCAAATTGTAATAAAGGGAAACCTGAATATAAACAGCATCCTATATAAACAACATAACTTTATTTTAAATAAAGTTCCAGGTTCCAGATGTAGCCTTTTGTAGGAAATGTGTAAACCGTGCAAATAATATCCATCTATTTTAAACACAAGCTGATCTTAAGGAAGTTCAGTTTAGAGGTGTTTCACTATCATGCTTGTTGGGTGGTTGATGCATATACCATCACTTTCAGCAATTGTACAGCTACATTATGATTGCAAGACATTGAGGTAGGAAAACAAAAACACCTACATGTATATCAAGCCGACCAGTTAAATTTTCGGCAAGGGGTAGGTGTCTGGAATCTTCACCCCTTGGGGGGATTACATATTGGTGGTATATATGAAATGAAAAGTATTTAGTTTAAGTTATTAGTTACTTGAGGTTATAGATTTTTAAAATATCTTTAATTTGGTACCTTGATGATCAAATTCTGACTAGAAACGATGGAGTAATCTTAAAAAACGTAAATTTACGCAACAAATTTTAAAGCAATGGCAGCCATTTTGTTTTCAAAATGGCCACCATTATGACAATTATTCCGTAATAAAATGCTAAAGCAAATAAGAGGTCATTGGTACAAACCTACATATCCATTTTTTTTCAGTGATATTAATTATATTGATAAAAAAATTGATCAAATTATCTTGGAACAGGTTCCCTGTCTGAGGAATTTTATGAAAAAATGGCAGCCATTTTGAACAAAATGGCCGCCATTTCTTGTGTCGACAAAAAAACATCACGTCCAACAGAATGTGCACATCACTGTGGTATTGTCTTCAAAATTTTGTACGGATATCATTTTTAGTTTAGGAAATATGAAGCTTTTTGTGTCATTTTTCCATATAACTGCTGTGAAACGGTGCCATTCTCAAATAATGTTGAACACTAATTGCACACCCACCTTTATGGATTCATAATTCCACAAAAAGATGTAAAAGGTGATTCATATGTTATAATTGCACTCAACACAAGTATTTCTACACACAATTTCTTCTATTATGATGTCAGATAAGTTATTTTCTGACAAAATTATGGCAATGTGAGCCATAATGGACCTTTCGGTCAAGATCAAAAGTGGCTCCGACACATTTTGGACAATAAAACAAATGACGAATATTACTTCAAACATGTTCAGTTTCATTTTTCTGACAGAACAACTTATAGTCTATGGAAAAAAACAAAAGTAGAGACATTATCTGCTGTTTGCACAAAAAATCAGAACTCTAAAACAGTCATTAAAACCATTATTGATGGCGGCCATCTTTGGAAAATTATTGACCAAAAATAGGCAATTTCAAATGCTCATAACTTTTGAACCCTTCATCCGATTTTTACAAATGAAGGCTCAAAAGTCTTCTTAGATTGAGCTCTATCTAATGGTTAAAAAACAGCAAGCATCCCCTGTAATTGATTTTTGACTGGCATCTCTACAACTGGGCCCTGGCGTTTTTCAAGGTAAGTTTAGTAAGTAGATATGAAATTAGAAGTCTAAAAGTGGTAAGAAACTAAATGAGTGAGAAATAAGGTAATGGGGTGATGAATGAAATTGGGGTGCCAAACTAGGTTGGGGGTGCCGAAGTAGAGTGGAGCCAAAGATATTTTTTTACTTCAATTTTTTTTTTATTATTATCCCCCAAAAAGCCACGTCCCAATTTTTCTAATAGGCCCCTTAAAATAAACCCTTTTCAGAATCTTTTTTATCCGTGATTTTACATTTTTCAAGTGGGGGTGCCATATGGAACTCTATATCTTAACAATACTGTTCATAGAAATGAATAAAAACTTAGATTTTAGATGACTTCAGAACATGTACAGAAAAACAATGTCCTATCATTCTGATTAACTATATCTTATTAAGAAAAAACTGCTGGGACGTGCTAATCTGGGTCACAGGTCACTGTAATCGGGCGGCTGTATCGAGAAGCAGATACGGTGTTGAAAAAACTGTTGATACTCATAAAACATTGATAAATGCTATAAAATTTTATGTTTGTCTTCAAGAAATATGAAAGACAAAACCATGTGTGAAGTTTTATGACGAAATATCTCAGATTTCTATGTAAATTTACGAGTTGAAGTTGCAGTTGTATCGAGAAACAGATACGGTGTTGAAAAAACTGTTGATACTCATACAATATTGATAAATGCAATAAAAGTTTATGTTTGTCTTCAAGAAATATGATAGACAAAACCATGTATGAAGTTTTATGACGAAATATCTCCGATTTCTATGTAATTTACGAGTTGAAGTGGGGAAACACTCACAGGTAATTTTAGCGATGTATCTTTATCTTGGACAAGAATAATGAGCGTCCTGATTGGATGACCGATTTAAAACACTGACACCGCATGGTAAAAAGATGCATGTAAAAGAAATCTGTTATATTTATGGCAGTGTCTATTCTTACAACAATTTTCAACAAATTGTTGTAAGAATAGCCGTGAATCTTATTCTTACAACAAATAATATTATGGCTTAGATAACGAGAAACGAATGCCTATTCTTACAACAAAAAAGATAATGTTGTAATTAATCATATATATTTATTGTATTATATAGATCTATATACATTTCTTCATATGCACAACATATAATTTATCATCATAGAATAAAATATTACATACAAACAATAAAATACAAATTTTGATAATCATAAAAAGCATGACTAAAAGCATTTTTTTTAAACTTCTAAAAATCATTTAAAATGCTAGAAGATTTTAAAAGTATGAAGTTTAAATTTTGATAAAATATCTGAAATATAAGAATAATGCAATGCAAAAAATTGTTAAAGCAAAAGTCCACAAATGATCACAAATGAATTTTACATATTGATGCATTGCCTACAACACCAATAGGTTGATTTTGGCTGTTTTTTAAGGTTGGTACATATATATTTTCGTATTATTACAATACGTCCATTCTACAAATGTACTATCTTTTTTGTGATTAAGTATGACCTGATATGTGAGTATTGTTCAACTAGACACGACTAAAAACCAATTACCGTTTCTCTTTCTTTATTGAAATAAAACAAAATCCAACTAACTTATTTAATTATTTTATTCATAAATCATATAAAAATACGTCTATTATAAGGCTTTAATCATAAAATAATAATTTATATGAAAAAAGTTACAAATCGTAACGGAACCCAATGTAACTATATATGATCGCTATTTTAAATAAAAAATTGTTTCCTTATTGAATGGATTCCGTAATATCATTTGTTGTAAGAATAAGATTCGCGGGTATTCTTACAACAATTTGTTGAAAATTGTTGTAAGAATAGACACTGCCTATATTTATTCATTTGTTTGATTCTGGAATATTCTTGATCATTGATTTAAACAAGAAAAAAAGGAGGGGGGGTGAATTTTATTAGTGAATTTTACAGTTAAATAAATGTTATGCTTTGACAGTTTAAAGAGAAAAATAAAAAATTGTTGCGACTAAAGCTTAAATCAGCATTAGAAATTGAAAAAATATCAGTGGTTTTGTAAATGAGATTTATTTTAAATAGAAAATGTGAATTTATTATTTATTAATTTATTATTAATGATACAATTTTATATCTCTTGGGAGGGGGGGGGGCTATGATGAAAATTTGAAATAAAAACACAGGACCGGACTTTAAGCAAAAATAATAATCCAGGATTAGTTTTTTATTAAAAAAATCCAGGAGCCCTGTGTCCATGATTTTTTTTTTAAAGTTAATAATATGAAATATTGACATCCACAGTTGACTTTAGGACAGCACATTTCTGTGTCCACACTTGTTACATAAGAAAAAAAAACTACAACAGAAAGTGAGAAGCTGACATAAGATAATTCATTTAGATAGATCATCATAGTCAGTTTATTGTAATACAAGTGTATCTGATATCATCTATCCTTATTACACTAAACAAACCAACTTTTGTCCTATTGCTTTTAATATCATTATAAATTAATGGTCTTTTTTTTTCTTTTTAAACTTCAGAAGATTATTATTCACTTTCTCTGAACTTGAAAACAAGTCATTCACAACCAAGAAAAAAATGTTTATTATAAAACTTCCAGATCTATTTAATTGTACCTCAATATGGAGTCAATATTTTATGAACCTCCAAATATATTTTTTTTCAAGGCAGGTTTAACAAATTCTGCCTTGGTGACTGAAGATCAAGCCATTTGCTGGGTCAAAATAAATGTTGTGTAAAATCGGTACTTCCTCGTCTATATATATACACACATCGTGAAGGAGACACACACTAAGAGTCAATGTAATAGTTTGAACTATAACATCTTTTTGGAAGGTTAATTAATAAAGGGCTATACTGTGTGCAGCATGATAAAACAAGGCATTTTTTTTTACTGCAATCAAGGTTACCTTGAAAGCCCTTACTGATAGAGGAAATCCACTGGGATGCTACCTGAAGCCCTTGTCACAGTCAATTCAAAGAAAAAACTGCATCAAAATTGGAAGAAAAAGAAAAATTGTGCTTAACTTCAAAATAAGCAAAACATAGGAATTTGGACTCCTTCTCCATCAATAAATAAACAGTTGCGCCAAGAGCGCATGATACGCCCGTCGTCAACATTCATACAATATTTGTAAAGACTTTCTTTCCCTTAACTCTTGAATGAAAAATTTAAATTTCACCAACAGCTGCACCATAAACATGAATTGGAACATTTATACAATATTTATACAATTGAAAACAACATTTTTTGAGAAATGAGTAAAGACTATCAATTCCAATAACAGTACGAAGTTTGAAGTGAATTGGTGAAGGAGTTCTCAATTTACAGTGTGACATAAAAAAAATTGCCTACAATTTGATGAATAAAGTCCCATAACTCTGGAATGAAAAATTAAAATTTCACCAAAAAGTATACAGACCATAAGACTATCAATTCCAATAACTATGCGAAGTTTGAAGTTAATTGGCCGAGGGGTTCTCAATTTACAGCACGACATACGAAAAATCGCCTACAATTTGATGAATCAAGTCCCACAACTCTGGAATGAAAATTCGAAATTTCACCATAAAGTATACAGACCGTAAGATCATCAATTCCAATAACTCTGTGAAATTTGAAGTGAATTGGCCAAGGCGTTCTTAAGTTAGAGCGTGACATGTGAAACGGACGGACGGACGGACAGACGGACATTGGTATACCATAATACGTCCTGTCTTAAAGACGGGCGTATAAAAACATAGCCCATTTTCTTATCAACTCATATTATAAACATAACAAGAAGAAAATCAAAATTTTGCAACAAAAATGCATTAAAATTGGATGAAAAATAAGTTCAAATCTTGGAATTTGGTACTTTTTGGTCCCTTTAGGTTGAGTTTATCTCTAAAGCTGAAATCCATTGACAATGCTACCTGAGCAGCTCTCAACACAATCAATTAAAACATAATAAACCCATGCTACCTGAGCAGCTCTCAACACAATCAATTAAAACATAATAAACCCATGCTACCTGAGCAGCTCTCAACACAATCAATTAAAACATAATAAACCCATGCTACCTGAGCAGCTCTCAACACAATCAATTAAAACATAATAAACCCATCAAAACAGTAGACTAAGAGGGCAGCCTCATTTTCCCCATCATATAGTGCATATATAATTTTAACTGGTATATAAAGGGCAACTGCTCATATATTAGCGGGTACGTTTTCAGGGTCCCTTGAGTGCTCTTTATATACAGGTTTGACTACCTTCCAAACATGCACATTTCAAAATTTTGGCCGAATTGAAATCCTTTTTGAAATAAAATAGCTAGATTAAATAACCCATAAAGATTAACATTTTGCAAAAAAAACCAGAAACAAATTTTGACGAAGTTCAAATTTTGAATTTCCCACTATTTGGTTGATTTTTTTGTAATAGTTACATATTATTAATAATAACGCTGTGCATTTTTCAATGAAGAATTTTCCGGAAGAATTCATTAAACAAAAAGACATCAAAAACAGATATAAAGCAATATTATGCTCCACATACAATCAAACAGAAAATACTCTTTTTAGCACCTTCAGGGTGCCTCTTGTTTTGAAATGGGTACAGCTACAATCACATAAAACATTCTCATCCTTTATTTTGTGCCAAGGATCAATGTATACAAATTTCAAAAGAATTGATAAATTAGAACAAAAGTTTTTGCACAGAAACAATTATATTTTGCCTGCAGATGGAGAATAACCACAACAATATAGGACTACAAACATTTTGTACAAGTATAAAAGTCAGTTAACACTGCTGGTTAAGTACAAACAGGCTTTAAACAAATAAACATCCATAATATGCTTTGTTTTACTCTCAATATATTGAAATGTCAGAATAATGAATATTGAGAAGAATTCATATCGCTCAACTAGAAACATTAACATGTTTCACGTCATGTTTATAGACCAAGTGTTATTATACTGTAGTATATACATATTATATAGCTAATATTCTGCTGTATCGTTTGTCAACAAGTCAACATTTTAATATATATCAAACTAAGGTATGATCAATTATGCAAATCCTGATTTAATAAAATGTCAAATATTTTACTCCCCACAGGTATAAAACTACCTTTGTCTAACATGTCAATGACTATTCATACTGCAGTTTAAATTCATCTCTATTGAAATGGCATAACATTGAGAAGCAGTCTCCAGCTAGGTAATTTAAACCTTTTTAAGGACAGATTACACACCTGTATAAGTTCATTTTCACCTGAGATATCCCACACTAAGGTCTTTATTTTCAGAATCTGTTAGTAATTTGGGAATTGTAGTTCAGTAAAATGTAATGGTGCAAAGATCTATAATATTTAGTGGGTGACATACCGGTCCATAAACTGCCATATGGCCCTCAATACCATGAACTATTTGATAAATTATAATATAACTGTATAAGACACGATATTATAATATAACTGTATAAGACACTATACTATAATATAACTGTATAAGACACGATACTATATTATAACTGTATAAGACACAATATTATAATATAACTGTATAAGACACGATACTACATTATAACTGTATAAGACATGATATTATATCATAACTGTATAAGACATGATATTATAATATAACTGTATAAGACATGATATTATAATATAACTGTATAAGACATGATATTATAATATAACTGTATAAGACACAATATTATATTATAACTGTATAAGACACGATATTATAATATAACTGCATAAGACATGATATTATAATATAACTGTATAAGACACGATACTATATTATAACTGTATAAGACACAATATTATAATATAACTGTATAAGACACGATACTACATTATAACTGTATAAGACATGATATTATATCATAACTGTACAAGACATGATATTATAATATAACTGTATAAGACACAATATTATATATAACTGTATAAGACAGGATATTATAATATAACTGTATAAGACATGATACTATAATATAACTGTATAAGACATGATACTATATTATAACTGTATAAGACATGATATTATATCATAACTGTATAAGACAGGATATTATAATATAACTGTATAAGACAGGATATTATAATATAACTGTATAAGACATGATACTATAATATAACTGTATAAGACATGATACTATATTATAACTGTATAAGACAGGATATTATATTATAACTGTATAAGACATGATATTATAATATAACTGTATAAGACAGGATATTATAATATAACTGTATAAGACAGGATATTATAATATAACTGTATAAGACATGATACTATAATATAACTGTATAAGATAGGATATTATAATATAACTGTATAAGACAGGATACTATAATATAACTGTATAAGACAGGATACTATAATATAACTGTATAAGACATGATACTATAATATAACTGTATAAGACAGGATATTATATTATAACTGTATAAGACATGATATTATATTATAACTGTATAAGACAGGATATTATATTATAACTGTATAAGACAGGATATTATAATATAACTGTATAAGACATGATACTATAATATAACTGTATAAGACATGATACTATAATATAACTGTATAAGACATGATACTATAATATAACTGTATAAGACATGATACTATAATATAACTGTATAAGACATGATACTATAATATAACTGTATAAGACATGATACTATAATATAACTGTATAAGACATGATACTATAATATAACTGTATAAGACAGGATATTATAATATAACTGTATAAGACAGGATACTATAATATAACTGTATAAGACACGATATTATAATATAACTGTATAAGACATGATATTATAATATAACTGTATAAGACACGATACTATATTATAACTGTATAAGACACAATATTATAATATAACTGTATAAGACACGATACTACATTATAACTGTATAAGACATGATATTATATCATAACTGTACAAGACATGATATTATAATATAACTGTATAAGACACAATATTATATATAACTGTATAAGACAGGATATTATAATATAACTGTATAAGACATGATACTATAATATAACTGTATAAGACATGATACTATATTATAACTGTATAAGACATGATATTATATCATAACTGTATAAGACAGGATATTATAATATAACTGTATAAGACAGGATATTATAATATAACTGTATAAGACATGATACTATAATATAACTGTATAAGACAGGATACTATAATATAACTGTATAAGACATGATACTATAATATAACTGTATAAGACATGATATTATAATATAACTGTATAAGACACGATATTATAATATAACTGTATAAGACATGATACTATATTATAACTGTATAAGTCACAATATTATAATATAACTGTATAAGACAGGATACTATAATATAACTGTATAAGACATGATACTATAATATAACTGTATAAGACAGGATATTATATTATAACTGTATAAGACATGATATTATATTATAACTGTATAAGACAGGATATTATAATATAACTGTATAAGACAGGATACTATAATATAACTGTATAAGACAGGATATTATATTATAACTGTATAAGACATGATATTATATTATAACTGTATAAGACAGGATATTATAATATAACTGTATAAGACAGGATACTATAATATAACTGTATAAGACATGATACTATAATATAACTGTATAAGACAGGATATTATATTATAACTGTATAAGACATGATATTATATTATAACTGTATAAGACAGGATATTATAATATAACTGTATAAGACAGGATACTATAATATAACTGTATAAGACAGGATATTATATTATAACTGTATAAGACATGATATTATATTATAACTGTATAAGACATGATATTATAATATAACTGTATAAGACAGGATATTATAATATAACTGTATAAGACAGGATACTATAATATAACTGTATAAGACATGATACTATAATATAACTGTATAAGACAGGATATTATAATATAACTGTATAAGACATGATACTATAATATAACTGTATAAGACACGATACTATATTATAACTGTATAAGACAGGATATTATAATATAACTGTATAAGACAGGATACTATAATATAACTGTATAAGACATGATATTATATTATAACTGTATAAGACATGATATTATAATATAACTGTATAAGACAGGATACTATAATATAACTGTATAAGACAGGATATTATAATATAACTGTATAAGACAGGATACTATAATATAACTGTATAAGACATGATACTATAATATAACTGTATAAGACAGGATATTATATTATAACTGTATAAGACATGATATTATATTATAACTGTATAAGACATGATACTATAATATAACTGTATAAGACAGGATACTATAATATAACTGTATAAGACAGGATACTATAATATAACTGTATAAGACACGATATTATATTATAACTGTATAAGACATGATATTATAATATAACTGTATAAGACAGGATATTATAATATAACTGTATAAGACATGATACTATAATATAACTGTATAAGACAGGATACTATAATATAACTGTATAAGACAGGATACTATAATATAACTGTATAAGACACGATATTATAATATAACTGTATAAGACACGATATTATAATATAACTGTATAAGACATGATACTATAATATAACTGTATAAGACACGATATTATAATATAACTGTATAAGACAGGATACTATAATATAACTGTATAAGACATGATACTATAATATAACTGTATAAGACAGGATATTATATTATAACTGTATAAGACATGATATTATAATATAACTGTATAAGACAGGATATTATAATATAACTGTATAAGACAGGATACTATAATATAACTGTATAAGACATGATATTATAATATAACTGTATAAGACATGATACTATAATATAACTGTATAAGACATGATACTATAATATAACTGTATAAGACAGGATACTATAATATAACTGTATAAGACACGATATTATAATATAACTGTATAAGACACGATATTATAATATAACTGTATAAGACATGATACTATAATATAACTGTATAAGACATGATACTATAATATAACTGTATAAGATAGGATATTATAATATAACTGTATAAGACAGGATATTATAATATAACTGTATAAGATAGGATATTATAATATAACTGTATAAGACATGTTACTATAATATAACTGTATAAGAAATGATATTATAATATAACTGTATAAGATAGGATATTATAATATAACTGTATAAGACACGATATTATAATATAACTGTATAAGACACGATATTATAATATAACTGTATAAGACAGGATATTATAATATAACTGTATAAGACACGATACTATACTACAACTGTATAAGATAGGGTATTATAATATAACTGTATAAGACATGATACTATAATATAACTGCATAAGACACGATACTATAATATAACTGTATAAGACAGGATATTATAATATAACTGTATAAGACAGGATATTATAATATAACTGTATAAGACAGGATACTATAATATAACTGTATAAGACAGGATATTATATTATAACTGCATAAGACATGATACTATAATATAACTGTATAAGACAGGATACTATAATATAACTGTATAAGACAGGATATTATAATATAACTGTATAAGACATGATACTATAATATAACTGTATAAGACAGGATATTATATTATAACTGTATAAGACACGATATTATAATATAACTGTATAAGACACGATACTATATTATAACTGTATAAGACACGATACTATACTACAACTGTATAAGAAATGATATTATAATATAACTGTATAAGACAGGATATTATAATATAACTGTATAAGACATGATATTATAATATAACTGTATAAGACATGATATTATAATATAACTGTATAAGACATGATACTATAATATAACTGTATAAGACAGGATACTATAATATAACTGTATAAGACATGATACTATAATATAACTGTATAAGATAGGATATTATAATATAACTGTATAAGACATGATATTATAATATAACTGTATAAGACATGATACTATAATATAACTGTATAAGACAGGATATTATAATATAACTGTATAAGACATGATACTATAATATAACTGTATAAGACAGGATACTATAATATAACTGTATAAGACATGATACTATAATATAACTGTATAAGACAGGATATTATAATATAACTGTATAAGACAGGATACTATAATATAACTGTATAAGACATGATACTATAATATAACTGTATAAGACACAATATTATAATATAACTGTATAAGACATGATACTATATTATAACTGTATAAGACACAATATTATAATATAACTGTATAAGACATGATACTATAATATAACTGTATAAGACAGGATACTATAATATAACTGTATAAGACAGGATACTATAATATAACTGTATAAGACATGATACTATAATATAACTGTATATGACACGATATTATAATATAACTGTATAAGACACGATACTATAATATAACTGTATAAGACACGATATTATAATATAACTGTATAAGACAGGATACTATAATATAACTGTATAAGACAGGATACTATAATATAACTGTATAAGACATGATACTATAATATAACTGTATATGACACGATATTATAATATAACTGTATAAGACACGATACTATAATATAACTGTATAAGACATGATATTATATTATAACTGTATAAGACACGATATTATAATATAACTGTATAAGACATGATATTATAATATAACTGTATAAGACACGATACTATAATATAACTGTATAAGACAGGATATTATAACATAACTGTATAAGACAGGATATTATAATATAACTGTATATGACACGATATTATAATATAACTGTATAAGACATGATACTATAATATGTCTGTGTTGTAACCATTGTAGTGTCTATGTCTATGTTGTAACCATTGTAGTGTCTATGTTGTAACCATTGTAGTGTCTATGTCTGTGTTGTAACCACTGTAGTGTCTATGTCTATGTTGTAACCATTGTAGTGTCTATGTCTGTGTTGTAACCATTGTAGTGTCTATGTCTAAGTTGTAACCATTGTAGTGTCTATGTTGTAACCATTGTAGTGTCTATGTCTGTGTTGTAACCATTGTAGTGTCTATGTTGTAACCATTGTAGTGTCTATGTCTGTGTTGTAACCACTGTAGTGTCTATGTCTGTGTTGTAACCATTGTAGTGTCTATGTCTGTGTTGTAACCATTGTAGTGTCTATGTCTATGTTGTAACCATTGTAGTGTCTATGTCTGTGTTGTAACCACTGTAGTGTCTATGTCTATGTTGTAACCATTGTAGTGTCTATGTCTGTTTTGTAACCACTGTAGTGTCTATGTCTATGTTGTAACCGTTGTAGTGTCTATGTCTGTGTTGTAACCATTGTAGTGTCTATGTCTATGTTGTAACCACTGTAGTGTCTATGTCTATGTTGTAACCATTGTAGTGTCTATCTCTGTGTTGTAACCATTGTAGTGTCTATGTCTATGTTGTAACCATTGTAGTGTCTATGTCTATGTTGTAACCACTGTAGTGTCATGTCTGTTGTAACCATTGTAGTGTCTATGTCTATGTTGTAACCATTGTAGTGTCTATGTCTATGTTGTAACCACTGTAGTGTCATGTCTGTGTTGTAACCATTGTAGTGTCTATGTCTGTGTTGTAACCATTGTAGTGTCTATGTTGTAACCATTGTAGTGTCTATATCTGTGTTGTAACCACTGTAGTGTCATGTCTGTGTTGTAACCACTGTAGTGTCTATGTCTATGTTGTAACCACTGTAGTGTCTATGTCTATGTTGTAACCACTGTAGTGTCTATGTCTATGTTGTAACCATTGTAGTGTCTATGTCTATGTTGTAACCATTGTAGTGTCTATGTCTGTGCTGTAACCATTGTAGTGTCTATGTCTGTGTTGTAACCATTGTAGTGTCTATGTTGTAACCATTGTAGTGTCTGTGTTGTAACCATTGTAGTGTCTATGTTGTAACCATTGTAGTGTCTATGTCTGTTGTAACCATTGTAGTGTCTATGTCTATGTTGTAACCATTGTAGTGTCTATGTCTATGTTGTAACCACTGTAGTGTCTATGTCTATGTTGTAACCACTGTAGTGTCTATGTCTGTGTTGTAACCATTGTAGTGTCTATGTTGTAACCATTGTAGTGTCTATGTCTATGTTGTAACCATTGTAGTGTCTATGTCTGTGTTGTAACCATTGTAGTGTCTATGTCTATGTTGTAACCACTGTAGTGTCTATGTCTATGTTGTAACCACTGTAGTGTCTATCTCTGTGTTGTAACCATTGTAGTGTCTATGTTGTAACCATTGTAGTGTCTATGTCTATGTTGTAACCATTGTAGTGTCTATGTCTATGTTGTAACCATTGTAGTGTCTATGTTGTAACCATTGTAGTGTCTATGTCTATGTTGTAACCATTGTAGTGTCTATGTCTATGTTGTAACCATTGTAGTGTCTATGTCTATGTTGTAACCATTGTAGTGTCTATGTCTATGTTGTAACCATTGTAGTGTCTATGTTGTAACCATTGTAGTGTATATGTCTATGTTGTAACCATTGTAGTGTCTATGTTGTAACCATTGTAGTGTCTATGTCTATGTTGTAACCACTGTAGTGTCTATGTCTGTGTTGTAACCATTGTAGTGTCTATGTCTATGTTGTAACCATTGTAGTGTCTATGTCTATGTTGTAACCATTTTAGTGTCTATGTCTATGTTGTAACCATTGTAGTGTCTATGTCTATGTTGTAACCATTGTAGTGTCTATGTCTATGTTGTAACCATTGTAGTGTCTATGTCTATGTTGTAACCATTTTAGTGTCTATGTCTATGTTGTAACCATTGTAGTGTCTATGTCTATGTTGTAACCATTGTAGTGTCTATGTCTGTGTTGTAACCATTGTAGTGTCTATGTCTATGTTGTAACCATTGTAGTGTCTATGTCTATGTTGTAACCACTGTAGTGTCTATGTCTATGTTGTAATCATTGTAGTGTCTGTGTCTATGTTGTAACCATTGTAGTGTCTATGTCTATGTTGTAACCATTGTAGTGTATATGTCTATGTTGTAACCATTGTAGTATCTATGTCTGTGTTGTAACCATTGTAGTGTCTATGTCTATGTTGTAACCATTGTAGTGTCTATGTCTATGTTGTAACCATTGTAGTGTCTATGTCTATGTTGTAACCATTGTAGTGTCTATGTTGTAACCATTGTAGTGTCTATGTCTATGTTGTAACCACTGTAGTGTCTATGTCTATGTTGTAACCATTGTAGTGTCTATGTCTATGTTGTAACCATTGTAGTGTATATGTCTATGTTGTAACCATTGTAGTGTCTATGTCTGTGTTGTAACCATTGTAGTGTCTATGTCTATGTTGTAACCATTGTAGTGTCTATGTCTATGTTGTAACCATTGTAGTGTCTATGTCTATGTTGTAACCATTGTAGTGTCTATGTTGTAACCATTGTAGTGTCTATGTCTATGTTGTAACCACTGTAGTGTCTATGTCTATGTTGTAACCATTGTAGTGTCTATGTCTATGTTGTAACCATTGTAGTGTCTATGTCTATGTTGTAACCATTGTAGTGTCTATGTCTGTGTTGTAACCATTGTAGTGTCTATGTCTATGTTGTAACCATTGTAGTGTCTATGTCTATGTTGTAACCATTGTAGTGTCTATGTCTGTGTTGTAACCATTGTAGTGTCTATGTCTGTTTTGTAACCATTGTAGTGTCTATGTCTATGTTGTAACCATTGTAGTGTCTATGTCTGTGTTGTAACCATTGTAGTGTCTATGTTGTAACCATTGTAGTGTCTATGTCTGTTGTAACCATTGTAGTGTCTATGTCTATGTTGTAACCACTGTAGTGTCATGTCTGTGTTGTAACCATTGTAGTGTCTATGTCTATGTTGTAACCACTGTAGTGTCTATGTCTATGTTGTAACCATTGTAGTGTATATGTCTATGTTGTAACCACTGTAGTGTCATGTCTGTTGTAACCATTGTAGTGTCTATGTCTATGTTGTAACCATTGTAGTGTCTATGTCTATGTTGTAACCACTGTAGTGTCATGTCTGTGTTGTAACCATTGTAGTGTCTATGTTGTAACCATTGTAGTGTCTATGTCTATGTTGTAATCATTGTAGTGTCTATGTCTGTGTTGTAACCATTGTAGTGTCTATGTCTATGTTGTAACCACTGTAGTGTCTATGTCTATGTTGTAACCACTGTAGTGTCTATGTCTATGTTGTAACCATTGTAGTGTCTATGTCTATGTTGTAACCATTGTAGTGTCTATGTCTATGTTGTAACCATTGTAGTGTCTATGTCGTAACCACTGTAGTGTCTATGTCTATGTTGTAACCATTGTAGTGTCTATATCTGTGTTGTAACCACTGTAGTGTCATGTCTGTGTTGTAACCACTGTAGTGTCTATGTCTATGTTGTAACCACTGTAGTGTCTATGTCTATGTTGTAACCACTGTAGTGTCTATGTCTATGTTGTAACCATTGTAGTGTCTATGTCTGTGTTGTAACCATTGTAGTGTCTATGTCTGTGCTGTAACCATTGTAGTGTCTATGTCTGTGTTGTAACCATTGTAGTGTCTATGTTGTAACCATTGTAGTGTCTATGTCTATGTTGTAACCATTGTAGTGTCTATGTCTATGTTGTAACCATTGTAGTGTCTATGTCTATGTTGTAACCATTGTAGTGTCTATGTCGTAACCACTGTAGTGTCTATGTCTATGTTGTAACCATTGTAGTGTCTATATCTGTGTTGTAACCACTGTAGTGTCATGTCTGTGTTGTAACCACTGTAGTGTCTATGTCTATGTTGTAACCATTGTAGTGTCTATGTCTATGTTGTAACCATTGTAGTGTCTATGTCTATGTTGTAACCACTGTAGTGTCTATGTCTATGTTGTAACCATTGTAGTGTCTATGTCTATGTTGTAACCACTGTAGTGTCATGTCTGTGTTGTAACCACTGTAGTGTCTATGTCTATGTTGTAACCACTGTAGTGTCTATGTCTATGTTGTAACCATTGTAGTGTCTATGTCTGTGTTGTAACCATTGTAGTGTCTATGTCTGTGCTGTAACCATTGTAGTGTCTATGTCTGTGTTGTAACCATTGTAGTGTCTATGTTGTAACCATTGTAGTGTCTATGTCTGTTGTAACCATTGTAGTGTCTATGTCTATGTTGTAACCACTGTAGTGTCATGTCTGTGTTGTAACCATTGTAGTGTCTATGTCTATGTTGTAACCACTGTAGTGTCTATGTCTATGTTGTAACCATTGTAGTGTATATGTCTATGTTGTAACCACTGTAGTGTCATGTCTGTTGTAACCATTGTAGTGTCTATGTCTATGTTGTAACCATTGTAGTGTCTATGTCTATGTTGTAACCACTGTAGTGTCATGTCTGTGTTGTAACCATTGTAGTGTCTATGTTGTAACCATTGTAGTGTCTATGTCTATGTTGTAATCATTGTAGTGTCTATGTCTGTGTTGTAACCATTGTAGTGTCTATGTCTATGTTGTAACCACTGTAGTGTCTATGTCTATGTTGTAACCACTGTAGTGTCTATGTCTATGTTGTAACCATTGTAGTGTCTATGTCTATGTTGTAACCATTGTAGTGTCTATGTCTATGTTGTAACCATTGTAGTGTCTATGTCGTAACCACTGTAGTGTCTATGTCTATGTTGTAACCATTGTAGTGTCTATATCTGTGTTGTAACCACTGTAGTGTCATGTCTGTGTTGTAACCACTGTAGTGTCTATGTCTATGTTGTAACCACTGTAGTGTCTATGTCTATGTTGTAACCACTGTAGTGTCTATGTCTATGTTGTAACCATTGTAGTGTCTATGTCTGTGTTGTAACCATTGTAGTGTCTATGTCTGTGCTGTAACCATTGTAGTGTCTATGTCTGTGTTGTAACCATTGTAGTGTCTATGTTGTAACCATTGTAGTGTCTATGTCTATGTTGTAACCATTGTAGTGTCTATGTCTATGTTGTAACCATTGTAGTGTCTATGTCTATGTTGTAACCATTGTAGTGTCTATGTCGTAACCACTGTAGTGTCTATGTCTATGTTGTAACCATTGTAGTGTCTATATCTGTGTTGTAACCACTGTAGTGTCATGTCTGTGTTGTAACCACTGTAGTGTCTATGTCTATGTTGTAACCATTGTAGTGTCTATGTCTATGTTGTAACCATTGTAGTGTCTATGTCTATGTTGTAACCACTGTAGTGTCTATGTCTATGTTGTAACCATTGTAGTGTCTATGTCTATGTTGTAACCACTGTAGTGTCATGTCTGTGTTGTAACCACTGTAGTGTCTATGTCTATGTTGTAACCACTGTAGTGTCTATGTCTATGTTGTAACCATTGTAGTGTCTATGTCTGTGTTGTAACCATTGTAGTGTCTATGTCTGTGCTGTAACCATTGTAGTGTCTATGTCTGTGTTGTAACCATTGTAGTGTCTATGTTGTAACCATTGTAGTGTCTATGTCTGTGTTGTAACCATTGTAGTGTCTATGTTGTAACCATTGTAGTGTCTATGTCTATGTTGTAACCATTGTAGTGTCTATGTCTATGTTGTAACCACTGTAGTGTCTATGTCTATGTTGTAACCACTGTAGTGTCTATGTCTGTGTTGTAACCATTGTAGTGTCTATGTTGTAACCATTGTAGTGTCTATGTCTATGTTGTAACCATTGTAGTGTCTATGTCTGTGTTGTAACCATTGTAGTGTCTATGTCTATGTTGTAACCACTGTAGTGTCTATGTCTATGTTGTAACCACTGTAGTGTCTATGTCTGTGTTGTAACCATTGTAGTGTCTATGTTGTAACCATTGTAGTGTCTATGTCTATGTTGTAACCATTGTAGTGTCTATGTTGTAACCATTGTAGTGTCTATGTCTATGTTGTAACCACTGTAGTGTCTATGTCTGTGTTGCAACCACTGTAGTGTCTGTGTCTATGTTGTAACCATTGTAGTGTCTATGTCTATGTTGTAACCACTGTAGTGTCTATGTCTGTGTTGTAACCATTGTAGTGTCTGTGTCTATGTTGTAACCATTGTAGTGTCTATGTCTATGTTGTAACCATTGTAGTGTCTATGTTGTAACCATTGTAGTGTCTATGTCTATGTTGTAACCATTGTAGTGTCTATGTCTATGTTGTAACCATTGTAGTGTCTATGTTGTAACCACTGTAGTGTCTGTGTCTATGTTGTAACCATTGTAGTGTCTATGTCTATGTTGTAACCATTGTAGTGTCTATGTCTGTGTTGTAACCATTGTAGTGTCTATGTCTATGTTGTAACCATTGTAGTGTCTATGTCTATGTTGTAACCATTGTAGTGTCTATGTTGTAACCATTGTAGTGTCTATGTCTATGTTGTAACCACTGTAGTGTCATGTCTGTGTTGTAACCATTGTAGTGTCTATGTCTATGTTGTAACCACTGTAGTGTCTATGTCTATGTTGTAACCATTGTAGTGTCATGTCTATGTTGTAACCACTGTAGTGTCTATGTCTATGTTGTAACCATTGTAGTGTCATGTCTATGTTGTAACCACTGTAGTGTCTATGTCTATGCTGTAACCATTGTAGTGTCTATGCTAATTGTATACATTTGTAATTAAAGTTCTATAATTTATTAATTTATTATATATTTCATTATTTGTAAGAATTAGCCTGCTAAGACAAAAAATAATCATTGATATATAAGAAAAAAATTGTTTTCAAGAATTCCCAAAATATCATAAATAGAACACAATTTACTAATTGCAAATAAGTGGTGGAGGATAGTTTCATAAATAAAATTTGGCATCATCGTGATATGAACATGAGTAAGACTTTATAACAGGATGTACTGTTACTTAACTACTGCACCTCAAATGTACCAACCAGAACTTCTTAATCATGTTGATATCTGTGATGATATAATAACAAAGATATGTTCCTTCCATCAAAACATCAAGACTTCTTATATTCATCATTGTTTACTTCTAGTATTTTTGTTTATACATGTAAACATCTCCAAAGAAACATTCTGGTAACTCTTTATTTTTATCCAATTCAAAAATGTTATTTTTTAGGGGTATCTTTTTCAAAACTATTGCAAAACACCCAATTATTTAAACAAGACTAAATAAAAGTTCAACTCAATATAGCAGTAACCAAAAACTATTTCTATTTCTCAGTAGGAACATAATTCTAAATTTTCTTTTCTATTTGTCCGGTAGAACTTGAGTAATGCACGATTTGTACAACAGCCAGATTTAAGGAACACTCTATGTTCCATGTTGTACAACAGCCAGATTTAAGGAACACTATATGTTCCATGTTGTACAACAGCCAGATTTAAGGAACACTCTATGTTCCATGTTGTACAACAGCCAGATTTAAGGAACACTCTATGTTCCATGTTGTACAACAGCCAGATTTAAGGAGCACTCTATGTTCCATGTTGTACAACAGCCAGATTTAAGGAACACTCTATGTTCCATGTTGTACAACAGCCAGATTTAAGGAACACTCTATGTTCCATGTTGTACAACAGCCAGATTTAAGGAACACTCTATGTTCCATGTTTCTTATACATTGGTAATATTTGATACAAACATTTCATGATGGAGATCAACTAATATTTTAGAAAACGATTTCCATCTTTATAAAGTCCTAATGTTAGAAAAAGACTGCATTATATATTACATATTAAGAGATTAAGTATGTAATGTATTATGATAGATTTATAGTCCTGAGTAAGTTTCCTGTAGCTTCATCACACTGGTATTTATGTCATGCCTTGGGTTGTATAAGGACAAAGAAACTCAAAGTGCAAAATAATTAATGTTTAAATTGATTTTTCAAGTGTTTGATAATACAATGACATTTTAGTACTATTTATTTCTCAAGATCATTGAACCAAATTACCAATTTGTTGAATTTATTAAATATACTTAAATAAAAATAAAATGTATTTAGGTTTTCGTATTTTGTTCAAATTTCTAACAAAGAAAGTTCATGCACTATAGAATTGACACCCTCTAAATGAATTATTTTTATCCTCTATCAAAATTCTCTCATTTAAATGATTTTTTTTTCTTTCTGAATAATTTAAAATTCTTTAGCATATCTGCTTTTCTTCTCTATTTTTATGGTCCTGTTTCAAAAGAAAACAATTAGTCTTATAATTTAGCCCATGATATAGTTATCTTTAGAACCTAAGGGGATAAGGAGGTGTCTAACAATAAAACACAGTTTTGTTGAAAAAAAAAACACTTTGACAAATGACATCCAGTTGTAATCTGTCATTGATGTGATTAAATATAAGCTGACCAGCTCACAGGTTCTAAAATTACACATTGTCAATGGTCATTTAAAATTCAATTTAAAAAGCTTTTTTAACTACTTTTTCCCTATAAATGCAAATTAAATTGAGATATATAACCCTGACCTCTTTGGTTAAAATTATGATTTTATTTCATGCCAGTATTGACATTATTATAATGATCTTCAATATACAATATAAACTAATTAACCCTATATTCATTTCAATTTCAACTAGTAATTAAACAAGTCAAGATAAAAAGGAGATACCACTATCTACAACCAGCATATTATCTCCTCCTGTCATAACTATTCTCTTCTCTCTTAGTCTTATAGCAGCATTTTGTTCAATGATGCATTCATTTCACCATCTTTCTTTTATGTTTCTTTTCTAGGTTATGATAAGGCTATAAAGAAGATTTTCTATTTTTACCAGAAATAAATGACAGACTGGCTCTGATTTATATCAACATCTTCTATCAGTATCAGGAATATTGTCTACCTATAATGGCTATATATAATATACTTGCTATTTTTATCATATTAATTGATCAATAAAAAGTTAAAAAGAAGCTTAAAAGTAAAAAAAATGTTGTCAATAGTAAATACTTACAATACAGTTGTAGCTTTTGGAATTTGTGCAGGTACTGCATCCAATTGTGCAAACATGCATCTTACTGTAGATCTAAAACATACACATTTGTGTGGACAGTCACTTTTCTGTAAATTTACACTTAAAATACAAGTGAAGAAAACGATCACATTAGAAAAGCACGTCGACATTGTTTATACAATAGGTTGTATTTATTTTCCTGTGTGTATACTCTAGTACAGGTGAGATAATGTTGACATTGGTACAAGTGCACGTTGTTTAATTTCACACATCACTACGCAGTGCTCTCAATCCGCTAAAATAGTTCATCAGATTCGGAAATGGGTATTTTATAATTCATACAGACCAAACAACAAAAATGAAGATTAAGCTGTTTAGATATTAAGATTTTAACATATTTTCGTCACAATACCTGTGATATTTAATAATAATGTAATTGCGTATGAATTTCATAAAACCATAAAAGTGAAAGTGCGCGAATTTTATGAATTTCTTCACAGGCACTTGTTTCATTCAAAAAATATATGCCCCCTCCTCTTCCTTACTTCAAGGTAAACATCTGCCCTTTACCCCTTCCCCACTTCGCCTCAATATTTTTCGTTTATTTGTGATCCTTTCGCTGACCCGTTTTAGGGACCGACCATTTAACTTGAAGGGGGGGGGGGGGTTATGGTTTTTTGTTTCGTTCAGAAATTTTTTTCCGGACAACACAAGAGTTAGAATATTTTTTTTTTCCAGAATTTAACATTAGGTTATATGACAAAAACTCTGAATCAGATTATTTTTTTTTCCTCCACCAAAATCAGAATATTTTTTTCAGCAACATTGGGAATCAGAATATTTTTTTAGAAAAAAAACATAACCCTCCCCCCCCCCTCCCCCCCCCCCTTTTCAAGTTAATTGGTCGTTCCCTTATTGACTGAAAAATAGAAAATGCGACTTTCACTGAATATGCTTGTCCAATTCGTCTGAGGGGGCCCCGGTATTTATATTTAAATGTGGCAGTCGAAAAGAGAAATATCTCGGGAGTGTAATGATATAATTGGGTCAGCGAAAGGATCACAAATAAGCGAAAAATATTGAGGCGAAGTGGGGAAGGGGTAAAGGGCAGATGTTTACCTTGAAGTAAGGAAGAGGAGGGGGGCATATATTTTTTGAATGAAACAAGTGCCTGTGGATTTCTTAGGTCGTCTGCGGTTGTGTTAAATTACGTTTTTACAAGAATCACATTCCGCAGTCTAATTAAAATGTTTGGTTTTTTTTAAATTGCCACACCCTTTCCAATAGAATAAGAATAAGAATACTTTATTAAACCAATCATGGTGCCCATAGCTGAGCAGCCGGTAGACCTAGTGTTATCTATCTTGAATCTTCATCCACTGCCTGGATAACCGTTGTTGCCAACGTATTCACCACTGAAGTCCAGACATAGAGTACATCATAAATGTCTGGTATGGTGTGCCCCTATCACTTATCCCTAACTTATCTCTAATATATCCCTATCTAGTTTAAAACGGGTTTAAAGGTATTTAAAAGTATTTATTTCTATATACACGATTATGTACAATGGTTTAAAAGAGTCATAAAAGGTAAAAAGAACAACTTCTATCGTGACGATGAATGGTACGTTATTATATACATTGTCCGCTAAGCTTCATTTCAAAACCGTTAAAATGTCCTGGCATATCCAATTAAAATTGCTAAAGAGAAAAAGTTATTCATTACGAGATTCAGCAAGCTTTCACCCTGCTAAATCTTATATATATATATTTATATATATGCCTAATCTACATCTATCTGCTCTCTAACGGTGTCGATATCTTATTAATCCTCAGGTTTTCTAGATCCTATTATGATACAGTAGTTATTTTGCGTAATAGAGGCTTAATAGTGTGCACGCCATATTTTTTTAAAGGGAGTGGATCTGGGTCTGCCCCCCCCCCCCCCCCCCCCACCCCCTCCCCCCGATTTTTTTTCTTTCGACGAGATGCAAAATGGTGCGATCTGGAGCCATTTCACGGTTTCATATAACATAGCATCAAGCACAATTTGAATGACTGATGGACAAGCATTTCATAAAATTGTTCAAAATCTGCCCTTCGTGTCTTAGCTGATACTAACACCTTCATTACTTTGTACAAGTCCACCGTCCACTTCAAAAGCTCGGTGAATATGCATCAATTCAAGGGAAGATAGCATGTCATTCTTAATAGTCGACCTAACATAAGTTTTCAAACGTCTCAGTACACTAAATGACCTTTCAGCAGTACTTAGCGCTTGCTATTGGCATGATCAACAAAACACATAAAATTGTATCTGTAGAAGGATAGAGAACTGGATTTACAGAATCAAGTATGGTACAAAGTGTTGTTGACAAATCATTCCATTTTGTAATGGCCAGCAGGTTCGCAATCTGGCAACTTCTCTCCTGAAATCCTCTAATGACAAATCCATGTTAGCCTGATATGCCTCGTATATTGCAGCGACATGATCATTAGTTATTTTGTTAACAGCACGGTGCAGTAGATGCTGTGCATGGAAGCGGTTTTCAGATTTAACGTAACGTTTGCTAGTCTATATATTACAAGACATAGTTACTAGTACGTCCTATTAGACTATTAACCGCTAAATAAAAAAATAAAAAAATATTGCTACTTTTAACAGTCTAATTAAATCAGTATATCGAATATATTAATTATACTGATTTAATTAGACTGTTGAAAGTAGCAATTTTGTTTAAAATTTTATTTCCCAATTATTTTTAACCTGCCGATGTGTACGCCATGGCGTGACACGTATATGCAGCTTGAGTGGTACAAAGTCAAATTTTGTACAGTCAATTAGTAGCTGTAGCATATTTTGATCCTCCAGTAGGTCTGTGACATAAGGTGTCAGATTCGCCATTTGTTTCCAGATATGATCAAACTTTATCCATGAATGGTTTTCTTACTTCCTGTAGGCTTGCACATTGCAGTATGAAATGAGCCGTGTTTTCAGACTCTTTTTCACACATAGGACAAAGGGAGCTGACTTCACCTTTCCTTGCAAATTTTGCTTTGTGTTCCTGTAGAGTAAGCGTTCCTGTGGCTAGTTTCACCTTGACCGCTGCCATTGTCACAGCGAATGGTTCGGTTTCACAGCTTGACCAGATAGTATGGCAGTGTCCGTATCTAGCTTCTGACAAGTGTAGAAATTTCAGTGAACTTTTGTTTTCTGCATCTTTCACCATGTGATTGATATAGTATTTATTTATTGTAGTGACGATTTTGTAGGTGGATTAACTATCAAATCATGGGGCGAGTTCAGATTGTACTTTTCTGAGATTTCGTCCAGTTTTGAGAACCAGCTGTCCGAATTCTGACCTTTCAGAGCAAGCTGCATTAGAGCTATATCTTTTTCAAAAGAGTTGTCTTTTCTTATAATATTGCCGAAAGTTTTTAAGATTCTTTTGTGCAGTTCTCTAATCACTGGTATACGGCCCATCATTAAGTATGTTGTCTCGTTAGCTGTTCTTTCTGGAAGGTTTTGAACTTGCTTTAGCAGTTTTTTTAAGTAACTTTCCAGTTTTTGTATTTCATTATGTCTTATGGTCGTGATTTCCAGACCGTATAAGAGTCTTGGCATGACATATATTTGGATAAGGTGTATAGCTACTTTAGGGTTCACCCCGTTCAGGCCGTGTAGTCCTGCTCCCATTAAAGCAAATACTGTCCTTCTTGCAGTTGTTATACATGTTTGGACTAGTTCTTTTCGATTGTTGCCAGTTGAAATCCTTTCAATACCTAGATGGGTAGCTTTATTTGTTGCTGACATTTCCTTGTTATTTAGATACCACTTATGTTCTTTCGTAACAGTTGAATGTTAGTATGGATGACTTTTGCTCACTTATGAGATATATTTTTGAATTAGCATGGCTTGTTTGTATGTCAAGCATGGACTGTAGTTCATACGGGTCGTTTGATATTAACGTGACATCATCTGCTACAGTTGGGGTTCCGCAGTAGTGTGTTCCAAGATAGGCACCGAATTGGTTTCTTTCTATACAGAATTATACATAACAAAATAAACCACATATCGTCACGGTATGTGTTTTCGTATGTCATATGTTTTCGTATCATCCATTTTATTTTGATTTCCACAGTGCACGCGTTATTTTTGACGTGTCTTCTGGTTTCTATTTCTGGGACGTAAACAGGACTCCAACGTGACATCGGTCAAAGATGTTCAAGGTTGCGCTTAAAGACGTAAGTACCAAAAATAGTGAACCTACCTACTGAACCATACTTTTTGTAATGCTAAAAATTTACTTCATCTATAAAGTAGCTGGAAAAAAATCCAGAAGGCCTATATCAAATTGAACTATGTCGTCTGCCTCTCAGACACCGGCTCTTCCTGTCATGTAACTGTCATGGGGTCACTGATCGTACTTGTAAACAAAAGAGCCGACTGAAATGTGCCTGTTTCTTATATAAAATACATGTCACCTTGCAGTGCATGTGGTTTCAGCACTGAAAAAACATCAGAGGTCAACACAATTTTGAAAGTGGTCATTTTCAAACATTCTGTTATTTTATTTAGATGTAGTATGAATTGTAGGTGGCTAGAACCAGGGGCGGATCCAGGATTTGTGGTTAGGGGGCCGTGAGTAGGCGAGGGGTCTGGGGACCGTTTAAGGTCCCCAGCGGGTCCATGGCAGAGCCCTGGTAGGGGGCTCTTGGGGGCGAAGCCCCCCGGAAGCAATGGGGGTTTGCGGAATTACAGCCATTTATTTGAACGACAATTTTGAACCAACCACACCATTTTTATCAGACCAAAAAAACTTTACTTTGAGTCTTAATTTTGTCGGATTATTGTTAACAGTATGTTTTTGTCAGATTATAAGAACCTAAAGTAAAACTTTTCTTTAACAACCGTTATGCGAATTGTTAAACTCATGACTGATCGATCACGATATTTTAACCCTTCAAAGAACTATTGGTTTAGTTTTAATTCATTCCTCATTTCACTAATTGGTCTGTACTTTCGGTGCTTGTCCTTTCGGGTGGTTCTAGTTAATACTGCCTGTCCGGATGGAGCTTTTCTTTTCGTCGTTTGATTCATTCATTGAAAACGTATGATTCGACCGTTCTTGTTTATAGACTAACAAAAGCGGATATTGTCAATACATGAACTTGTTGTTGATTTCTGATAAGCTAACGTAACTAAATTAGATGATCAGAATCGCTTCATGCAGCATTAATGTTAACATATTCGCCTTTGTTTGTCTATAAACAAGAACGAATCATACGTTTTCAATGAATGAACCAACGGCGAAACGAAAAGCTTCATCCGGACGGAGAGTATACTGATCATTTATCAATGGGTAGAGCTTTTTAGAATGATATCAGTAGTGTATCGGGTCCGTATAGATCTATTACCCCCTATGTTAAACCATTTTTGGCTCCTCAATTGTGCAATCAGCCGTGACTAATTACGGCTCTTACACCTTTTCATCGTGTTTCACGTTTATACGAGTTTTTGTCGTATTGTTTGCGCGTGTTTCACGTTTTAATCACGTTTTCACGTTATAATTTCAATTTTAATCACGTGTTTTCGTGTTCATTTAACTTTTTAGTGGCTATTTGTTCGTTTTGTTAAGGTTTTTGTTTACGTTTTTCGTGTTTTGGGTGGAATTTCAGTGCTATCGCAGTGGTGGTGGCGGCGGCGGTGGTGGTTGTGTTGGTGGTGGTGTCAGTGGTGGTGGTGGCGGCTGCTGCTGCTTCTGCTGGGGTGGTGGTGGTGGTGGCTGCTGCTGGGGTGGGGTGGTGGTTGCTGCTGCTGCGTGAGAGAGAGGAAATTGGTGGTATTGTGAGGTGAAGTAGAAATTAGAAACAGAAGGAAAACATAAAACAAGCGGAGAGATAAACGAAAAGACAAAACACAAGAGACAAAGAGAAATAAACAGACCGTGTCGAATGTCACAGCACTTCGATGACTCATCGATCTATTTTTAGTAACATGACGTCACCTATTAAAACCGACTCGACGCGAAACATTCTCATTCTGCGCCCAGACGCCGAAGTGAACAGACGTGTTTAGAGCTCAGAGCAAACGCCAATGAGACAGAACAGATGTAAGTCATACATGTCGTTTTAACAAATAATGAACATGTAGTTGAAATGTTTGATTCATGGTGTTAATATACATTTGTCTTTAACAGATGCATTCCTGTGGATATTGTCAGCAAACCTTTGCCAATAAGAGTCAATTAATGGAGCACCACCGACTAAACAAACACCACAATACCTTTACCTGCAGAGTATGCCAGAAACGTTTTACTAGAAAGGACAATCTCGATAGACACGAGAGAAAACACAACAACGACAGCTTCTTTCCATGTAACGAATGCGGATTGTTGTACAGACGAAAGGATAACCCGTATCACCATCTGAAGGAGAAACATCAGAGCGAGCCGGTATACAAAATCAACCCGTGGATATCAAACACCCTGATCAGTATTACACCATTACTAAGGAGAAGGGAAAGAAGATGCCTCGATATAACACCGAATCCAACGAGTACAGACTTACGTTCAATGAATTAAACGTCCAGAGTGTACCAGACATATTGAAAACCCTACAGAACCTATTTGACTCCGTTTTAACAGATGTGACCAAAGGAATGCAGGAAGAAGATTTAGTCCAAATTACCCTTGAATGTCACGATTTGGATTTTCCCATCAGATTACCTTTTATGCAGATGAACCAGCTGACCAGTGAACTACTACTAATCGAAATAGAAAGAGTGCTACAGTCCAACGAACAGTTCGTCCTGGACCATTGTGTACAACTGAATATAACACACGTCAGCCTTCCTAAGGGTGGAACTGGAAAGAGATGTAATTAGGTGGACACGGAGAGGTTCCTGAAAGATAAACGTTGCATCATCCAGATACAACACAAAGATGACATGTGTTGTGCCAGGGCCATCGTAACGGCCAAAGCTAAGATCGACGGACACGAACAATGGAATTCTATTCGACAAAGTCGTCGTATCCAAGAAAAGTTGGCGTTGGAATTACACACCAAGGCGGAAGTACCCCTACATCAATGCGGAATCGAAGATGTAAAAACGTTTCAACTATTCCTGGTAGGATATCAGATACATGTGATATCGAGAGAGCATTTCAACGGAATCGTTTACCATGGACCCACAGCCGAGAAGATCTACTTGTACTGTCATGACAACCACTACGATGTGATTACCAGCATGACTGCGTTCCTGAGTCGCATCTACTTCTGTACAAACTGTTACAAAGGTTATAACACCAAAGAAGAACACGCTTGCAACAACGTATGTCATAATTGCCGGAAGATTCACGATCAAACTAAAGATGATTGGATAAATTGTCAGGATTGTGGACGATACTTCAAAGGACCAACACGCTTTAATCTCCACAACAAGACGACGCCATTTGGGAAACTCAACGTGCACCTCCTATTACAAATGTAAGAACTGCGGACAAACCGTGAACAAACGAGTGGGAGATCATACCTGTGGAAACGTCTATTGCAAGACTTGTAAAGATTATTATCCATCTGGACACCAGTGTTACATGCTACCTGTGGATTACAACGATAGACAGAAGAAACAGACTTACATCTGTTTGAATGTACCCAAGATGACAGGATCCAGTGTCAACAAGGATACCAATCGGATGACAGCGAAAAATGTATTCATTGCAAATCACCGAGGTGTGGAGCTTTCGAACATAAACCTAATCTATGTGTAGTACATAGAGTGTGTTTAAAATGCATGGATCAAGGCGTCGATAAAGACAGTATCTGCCAAACATGTGGGAAGAACGAATTGGTGTTTGCCGGACCGAACACTTTTGTCAATGGTTGTTTTCCGGAGAAAACGAAGGGGCCACGGTTATTGCAAACAATTTCAAAGGCTACGATTCACTGCCCATACTAGGGTATTTGTACCAAAACGGTGTGAAACAAACGATTATAGCCAATGGTGCCAAGAACATGTATATCGAAGTACCCGGATGTCATGTTAGAATGATAGACTCCATCAACTTTTTACATATCGCATTATCGGAACTACCTAAGATGTTTGGATTGGGGGAGCTCAAGAAAGGATATTTCCCACATTTGTTCAATAGGAAAGAGAACCAATCAATCGTACTCAATCATCTACAAGACGCACACTACTACAACCCGGATGCCATGAAACTGAAAGACAGAAAAGCCTTCGTCGTGTAGTATGAGACCAACTACAGACAACGATTCGATTTTCAAAGAGAACTATTGAGTTACTGTCGCTCCGACGTGGACATATTAAAAAGAGCCTGCCTAACGTTTAGACAACTGTTTTTGGAGATGACGTCTGGCGACGGACACGGAGGCATCGATCCTTTTCAGAAATGCATCACGATAGTCTCGGCTTGCAATTTGGTCTTTAGAACGAAATTTCTACGACCCGATACCGATAATGAATAGAGAATTGAACAGACAAGGGTAACCCAGTATACTACCCGGGGGTATAATAAACAGAGAATTGAACAGACAAGGGTAATCCAGTATACTACCCAAGTGGGGGTATAATGAATAGAGAATTGAACAGACAAGGGTAACCCAGTATACTACCCGGGGGATATATTGAATAGAGAATTGAACAGACAAGGGTAACCAAGTATACTACCCGGGGGTATAATGAATAGAGAATTGAACAGACAAGGGTAACCCAGTATACTACCCGGAGTTATAATGAATAGAGAATTGAACAGACAAGGGTAACCCAGTATACTACCCGGGGGTATAATGAATAGAGAATTGAACAGACAAGGGTAACCCAGTATACTACCCAGGGGTATAATGAATAGAGAATTGAACAGACAAGGGTAACCCAGTATACTACCCAAGTGGGGGTATAATGAATAGAGAATTGAACAGACAAGGGTAACCAAGTATACTACTCGGGGGTATAATTAAAAAGAATTGGTAAATACTTAACAAAACTTGGTAGACTTACAATATACTACTCTTATATTTTCTCGAACTTTAATTATTGCCCTGTAACATGGCACTTTTGCAGTGAACAAAATACAAATAAAATGGAAAAAATACAATTTAGAGCTCTGAAATTTATCTATGATGATACTGACAGCACATATGAAGAACTTTTAACAAAATCCAAATTACCCACTTTAAAAATCAGGCGAATTAGAACTATAGCCATTGAAACATTCAAAATTGTCAATAAAACCAGTCCTTTGTACTTACATGATTTAATTACAATTAAACAAAGTAAATATTCTTTCAGATACCAAAATACTGCTAGTATACCATCGACCAGAACAACTAGGTATGGTATTAAAACTTTTAAATATTTTGCTGCCAAAACATGGAATGAGCTACCAAACCACTTTAGACTGGAAAATTCTTTTAAACAATTCAAAAACTTGATTAATTCATGGAATGGTAGCTCATGCCACTGTAATGCTTGTAGATAGCTTTAAAGCATAATTTTATTTATTTATTTGTTTTGCTTATCTGTGATGCTTTTGAAATCTGTGCTTTGTCTTTAATTATAGTTACTTTTTAGGCTGCTTATTTTAATTTATTTACTTAGTGCTTGAAATTTTAAATTAATTAGTTTAAATTATTTTTTAATATAGATGTTTTAATTTTTGCTAGTATTTTTATGTACCTTGTATGTATGCATGTATGTTGTTTTTGTTATATGTATAGTCGATTTGAAAAGCTCTGTAGAGCTTGTGTTTTTTTATGTATGTTGTGATATGTATCGACTCTAAATAAAACTTTATTTATTTATTTATTTATTTATGAATAGAGAATTGAACAGAGAAGGGTAACCCAGTATACTACCCGGAGGTATAATGAATAGAGAATTGAACAGACAAGGGTAACCCAGTATACTACCCAAGTGGAGGTATAATGAATAGAGAATTGAACAGACAAGGGTAACCCAGTATACTACCCAAGTGGAGGTATAATGAATAGAGAATTGAACAGACAAGGGTAACCCAGTATACTACCCAAGTGGAGGTATAATGAATAGAGAATTGAACAGACAAGGGTAACCCAATATACTACCCAAGTGGGGGTATAATGAATAGAGAATTGAACAGACAAGGGTAGCCCAGTATAATACCCAAGTGGAGGTATAATGAATAGAGAATTGAACAGACAAGGGTAACCCAGTATACTACCCGGGGGTATAATGAATAGAGAATTGAACAGACAAGGGTAACCCAGTATACTACCTAAGTGGAGGTATAATGAATAGAGAATTGAACAGACAAGGGTAACCCAGTATACTACTCGGAGGTATAATGAATAGAGAATTGAACAGACAAGGGCAACCCAGTATACTACCCGGGGGTATAATGAATAGAGAATTGAACAGACAAGGGTAACCCAGTATACTACCCAAGTGGAGGTATAATGAATAGAGAATTGAACAGACAAGGGTAACCCAGTATACTACTCGGAGGTATAATGAATAGAGAATTGAACAGACAAGGGTAACCCAGTATACTACCCAAGTGGGGGTATAATGAATAGAGAATTGAACAGACAAGGGTAACCCAGTATACTACCCGGGGTATAATGAATAGAGAATTGAACAGACAAGGGTAACCCAGTATACTACCCGGAGGTATAATGAATAGAGAATTGAACAGACAAGGGTAACCCAGTATACTACCCGGAGGTATAATGAATAGAGAATTGAACAGGCAAGGGTAACCCAGTATACTACCCAAGTGGGGGTATAATGAATAGAGAATTGAACAGGCAAGGGTAACCCAGTATACTACCCAAGTGGGGGTATAATGAATAGAGAATTGAACGGACAAGGGTAACCCAGTATACTACCCGGGGGTATAATGAATAGAGAATTGAACAGACAAGGGTAACCCAGTATACTACTTAAGTGTGGGTATAATGAATAGAGAATTGAACAGACAAGGGTAACCCAGTATACTACCCAAGTGGGGGTATAATGAATAGAGAATTGAACAGACAAGGGTAACCCAGTATACTACCCGGGGGTATAATGAATAGAGAATTGAACAGGCAAGGGTAAACCAGTATACTACCCGGGGGGTATAATGTATAGAGAATTGAACAGACAAGGGTAACCCAGTATACTACCCAGGGTATAATGAATAGAGAATTGAACAGACAAGGGTAACCCAGTATACTACCCGAGGGTATAATGAATAGAGAATTGAACAGACAAGGGTAACCCAGTATACTACCCGGGGGTATAATGAATAGAGAATTGAACAGACAAGGGTAACCCAGTATACTGCCCAAGTGGGGGTATAATGAATAGAGAATTGTACAGACAAGGGTAATCCAGTATACTACCCAAGTGTGGGTATAATGAATAGAGAATTGAACAGACAAGAGTAACCCAGTATACTACTCGGAGGTATAATGAATAGAGAATTGAACAGACAAGGGTAACCCAGTATACTACCCAAGTGTGGGTATAATGAATAGAGAATTGAACAGACAAGGGTAACCCAGTATACTACCCAAATGGAGGTATAATGAATAGAGAATTGAACAGACAAGGGTAACCCAGTATATTACCCAAGTGGGGGTATAATGAATAGAGAATTGAACAGACAAGGGTAATCCAGTATACTACCCAAGTGTGGGTATAATGAATAGAGAATTGAACAGACAAGAGTAACCCAGTATGCTACCCAAGTGGGGGTATAATGAATAGAGAATTGAACAGGCAAGGGTAACCCAGTATACTACCCAAGTGGAGGTATAATGAATAGAGAATTGAACAGACAAGGGTAACCCAGTATACTACCCAAGTGGGGGTATAATGAATAGAGAATTGAACAGACAAGGGTAACCCAGTATACTACCCAAGTGGAGGTATAATGAATAGAGAATTGAACAGACAAGGGTAACCCAGTATACTACCCAAGTGGAGGTATAATGAATAGAGAATTGAACAGACAAGGGTAACCCAGTATACTACCCAAGTGGAGGTATAATGAATAGAGAATTGAACAGACAAGGGTAACTCAGTATACTACTCGGAGGTATAGTGAATAGAGAATTGAACAGACAAGGGTAACCCAGTATACTACCCAAGTGGGGGTATAATGAATAGAGAATTGAACGGACAAGGGTAACCCAGTATACTACCCGGGGGTATAATGAATAGAGAATTGAACAGACAAGGGTAACCCAGTATACTACTTAAGTGTGGGTATAATGAATAGAGAATTGAACAGACAAGGGTAACCCAGTATACTGCCCAAGTGGGGGTATAATGAATAGAGAATTGTACAGACAAGGGTAATCCAGTATACTACCCAAGTGTGGGTATAATGAATAGAGAATTGAACAGACAAGAGTAACCCAGTATACTACTCGGAGGTATAATGAATAGAGAATTGAACAGACAAGGGTAACCCAGTATACTACCCAAGTGTGGGTATAATGAATAGAGAATTGAACAGACAAGGGTAACCCAGTATACTACCCAAATGGAGGTATAATGAATAGAGAATTGAACAGACAAGGGTAACCCAGTATATTACCCAAGTGGGGGTATAATGAATAGAGAATTGAACAGACAAGAGTAACCCAGTATGCTACCCAAGTGGGGGTATAATGAATAGAGAATTGAACAGGCAAGGGTAACCCAGTATACTACCCAAGTGGAGGTATAATGAATAGAGAATTGAACAGACAAGAGTAACCCAGTATACTACCCAAGTGGAGGTATAATGAATAGAGAATTGAACAGACAAGAGTAACCCAGTATACTACCCAAGTGGAGGTATAATGAATAGAGAATTGAACAGACAAGGGTAACCCAGTATACTACCCAAGTGGAGGTATAATGAATAGAGAATTGAACAGACAAGAGTAACCCAGTATACTACCCAAGTGGAGGTATAATGAATAGAGAATTGAACAGACAAGGGTAACCCAGTATACTACCCAAGTGGAGGTATAATGAATAGAGAATTGAACAGACAAGGGTAACTCAGTATACTACTCGGAGGTATAGTGAATAGAGAATTGAACAGACAAGAGTAACCCAGTATACTACCCGGGGTATAATGAATAGAGAATTGAACAGACAAGGGTAGCCCAGTATACTACCCAAGTGGAGGTATAATGAATAGAGAATTGAACAGACAAGGGTAACTCAGTATACTACTCGGAGGTATAGTGAATAGAGAATTGAACAGACAAGAGTAACCCAGTATACTACCCGGGGTATAATGAATAGAGAATTGAACAGACAAGGGTAACCCAGTATACTACCCAAGTGGAGGTATAATGAATAGAGAATTGAACAGACAAGGGTAACTCAGTATACTACTCGGAGGTATAGTGAATAGAGAATTGAACAGACAAGGGTAACTCAGTATACTACCCGGGGGTATAATGAATAGAGAATTGAACAGACAAGGGTAACCCAGTATACTACCCAAGTGGAGGTATAATGAATAGAGAATTGAACAGACAAGGGTAACTCAGTATACTACTCGGAGGTATAGTGAATAGAGAATTGAACAGACAAGGGTAACTCAGTATACTACCCGGGGGTATAATGAATAGAGAATTGAACAGACAAGGGTAACCCAGCATACTACCCGGGGGTATAAGGAATTGAACAGACAAGGGTAATCCAGTATACTACCCGGGGGTATAATGAATAGAGAATTGAACAGACAAGGGTAACCCAGTATACTACCCAAGTGGGGGTATAATGAATAGAGAATTGAACAGACAAGGGTAACCCAGTATACTACTCAAGTGGAGGTATAATGAATAGAGAATTGAACAGACAAGGGTAACCCAATATACTACCCAAGTGGGGGTATAATGAATAGAGAATTGAACAGAGAAGGGTAGCCCAGTATACTACCCAAGTGGAGGTATAATGAATAGAGAATTGAACAGACAAGGGTAACCCAGTATACTACCCGGGGGTATAATGAATAGAGAATTGAACAGACAAGGGTAACCCAGTATACTACCCAAGTGGAGGTATAATGAATAGAGAATTGAACAGACAAGGGTAACCCAGTATACTACCCAAGTGGAGGTATAATGAATAGAGAATTGAACAGACAAGGGTAACCCAGTATACTACTCGGAGGTATAATGAATAGAGAATTGAACAGACAAGGGTAACCCAGTATACTACCCGGGGGTATAATGAATAGAGAATTGAACAGACAAGGGTAACCCAGTATACTACCCAAGTGGGGGTATATTGATTAGAGAATTGAACAGACACGGGTAACCCAGTATACTACCCGGGGTATAATGAATAGAGAATTGAACAGACAAGGGTAACCCAGTATACTACCCAAGTGGAGGTATAATGAATAGAGAATTGAACAGACAAGGGTAACCCAGTATACTACTCGGAGGTATAATGAATAGAGAATTGAACAGACAAGGGTAACCCAGTATACTACCCAAGTGGGGGTATAATGAATAGAGAATTGAACAGACAAGGGTAACCCAGTATACTACCCGGGGTATAATGAATAGAGAATTGAACAGGCAAGGGTAACCCAGTATACTACCCAAGTGGGGGTATAATGAATAGAGAATTGAACAGACAAGGGTAACCCAGTATACTACCCGGGGGTATAATGAATAGAGAATTGAACAGACAAGGGTAAGCCAGTATACTACCCAAGTGTGGGTATAATGAATAGAGAATTGAACAGACAAGGGTAACCCAGTATACTACCCAAGTGGGGGTATAATGAATAGAGAATTGAACAGACAAGGGTAACCCAGTATACTACCCGGGGGTATAATGAATAGAGAATTGAACAGGCAAGGGTAACCCAGTATACTACCCGGGGGTATAATGTATAGAGAATTGAACAGACAAGGGTAACCCAGTATACTACCCGGGGGGTATAATGAATAGAGAATTGAACAGACAATGGTAACCCAGCATACTACCCGGGGGTATAATGAATAGAGAATTGAACAGACGAGGGTAACCAAAATGAACTGTGAGCTAATGCTCACTTATGATACCCCCGCTCTTCGGCAAACAGGAAGTAGGAATCTGACGGGTCAAAAAACGCTTCCCACGAGATGATGTACCTATATGAAGCTTGTGACCAATATCAGATTTCTGTCATCAATAGTTGCTGAGAAAAATGCGACTAAAAATGGGCATATACAAAATGTATGTTCAATGTGTATACAAATCAACAAAGTCGGCAAACAGGAAGTAGGAATCTGATGGGTCCAAAAACGATTCCCACAATATGGCATACCTATATGAAGCTTGTGACCAACTATCAGATTCCTATCATAAATAGTTGCTTAGAAAAATGCGACGAAAAATGTGCATATACAAATGTATGTCAGTTAAAGGTGTATAAAAATCAACAAAATCGGCAAACAGGAAGTAGGAATCTGACGGGTCCAAAAACGCTTCCCGCAATATGGCATACCTATATGAAGCTTGTGACCAAATATCAGATTTCTGCCATCAATAGTTGCTGAGAAAAATCCGACGAAAAATGAGCATATATGTTCAATGTGTATACAAATCAACAAAGTCGACAAACAGGAAGTAGGGATCTGATGGGTCCAAAAACGCTTCCCACAATATGGGGTACCTATATGAAGCTTGTGACCAAATATCAGATTTCTGCCATCAATAGTTGCTGAAAAAAATGTGACGAAAAATGTGCATATATGTTCAATGTGTATAAAAACCAATTAAGTCGGCAAACAGGAAGTCGAAATCTGACGGGTCTTAAAACGCTACCCACAATATGGTATACCTATATGAAGCTTGTGACCAAATATCAGATTCCTGCCATCAACAGTTACTGAGAAAAATGCGACGAAAAATGTGCATATATGTTCAATGTGTATAAAAACCAATTAAGTCGGCAAACAGGAAGTCGAAATCTGACGGGTCTTAAAACGCTACCCACAATATGGTATACATATATGAAGCTTGTGACCAAATATCAGATTCCTGCCATCAACAGTTACTGAGAAAAATGCGACGAAAAATATCAACAAGTATACTACCCGGGGTATAATGAATAGAGAATTGAACAGACAAGGGTAACCCTGTATACTAGGGGTCAGGTCATTATTCCGACAGCCCATTTCTCCGACAACCCATTATTCCGTCAAAAATGGTCAAAAGTAGAATAATTATCTTAAAACCTGTTGTTTTTCTTCTATACCTAACGGAAAACTGATTTTAATCTTTATACTCACTGGGCGGATTGTTTCTATATTAAACAAAAGGGTAAATATGGGGTCAAAGTCAAATGTCATGGTGCTAGCAGATTCCTTACATCATGACGACATGAGAAATAGCAGTTCCATTTTCGGATGGTCTAACACTGCTCCATTTTGGATTTAATCATGAAAAGTTTACACCGCCACCGTAACGCGAGACGACACAAAAATTATAGGGGGGGGGGGGGGTGTTAATTTCTTGCCCTGATTTTTTTACCGAAAATCCCAACCCCCGCCCCCGTCCGTTCATAAACCTTGTAACCCTTCAAAACCGTCCAAAGTATTATTTTTTATTAAACATTACACAAAGGAGTACACCATATGTAGATGTGCATGAAATAATTATAAAGGTTTGTTCTGACATTCACGGTTGCATTTAGGATACAGAGGGCGGAGGTAACCATTGTGAGTGAGTTAGTCTAGTTTGATCCTGGATCTGGAGAAAAAAAATGCCATTACCGTACATTATGATTAATACAATAACAAATTTCCATAAACTCCAGGAGGGGGGGGGGGAGGGGGGCTTAAATTAAATAATGATTTAATTTTAAGCAAAATTCGGTTGCTGCCGGGAGTTTCACGTCTAGACTCCCACAATTTGTGACCGGAGAGACACTGCCTGATGCTGTTCAACCGTATTGCGTTTTCTAATACGTTTTAGATACATTGTAAACCGATGAATGCTTCCTTCACATGTACATTTAATGCCCATTAAATGCGCATCGCATGCTCTAAGAGCTTCACACCTATGACAAGGAGTTTTCAGTTGGCATAAGTTACGACTGTAATAATACTATTTTTTGCATGTAGAGAAAATGTAAATATTTTCATGTAAATAATGGAAATCGCAAACGTTTTGACGTACGTGTGAAGGCATTAACCATGTTGGATGCGCATTCAATTCGCATTAAACGTACATTTGTACGTGGGAACGCAGAATAAATGAACGTGTGTGGAAGCGGCATAATGCACATGGAAGGCATTCTATTAGCCGCATATGTTGGTTGCCAATCGTGCTTCAACAGAAGTGATCGATGTATTTATTGACCTGAACAAGGGAACTGTCCACCTATCTTCGGAGCTTTTTCCATTCTTCTGCATGTACATTGTGCTCCCTTTCTCTCCTTTTCTACTATATACGTCCTTCTTCAATTATTAACTCTCCTCGCTTCCATACGTATTGCTATCTTCCGTCATTTTGTCTTTCTCATGCTTTTCCCGGTTCACACTTTTTTTCTTCACTCCTCTTTTCTGGTTCCTTTGTGCAATGTGCACAACTTTTTCTTCAATTTTTAACTTTCCCCATACCAGGTCGGTCGATCATAATTGCCTTGAGCGGGGATGTACAGCCTAGGATAAAAGCTCCTTTTCCTTTCCAGAACATTCTGTCTAGGCCATGGTCCGTCAAGATTAGCATGACCGACGGACCATCCTGTTGGATACACCTGGTTAAACCATGGATTTGTGGATTGAGTTCTATTTTGCATTGTCGGAAAAATGGGCCGTCGGAGTAATGGGCTGTCGGAATAATGGGTTGTCGGAATAATGGGTCGTCGGAATAATGGGCCGTCGGAATAACGGGCTGTCGGAGCAATGATACGCACCCGTATACTACCCGCGGGTATAATGAATAGAGAATTGAACAGACAAGGGTAACCCAGTATACTACCCGGGGGTATAATGAATAGAGAATTGAACAGACAAGGGTAACCCAGTATACTACCCGGGGGTATAATGATGAATCTTGATGGCCATATTGCATATCAGTTTATCACCTGAGAAGTAACTATTTAAGAGGACCACTCATGTTTTCTTTCTAAGTTTTGGTTTCAATCAGCTAATAGAAACGAACCAAATGGTAATAAGTTACATACTTACAGAAAATTTAAAAGCTTTTAAAATGTTAGTTCATATGTAAAAGATGTTTCAAATAGACAACATAGGGGTATTTTATCAAATTTTAGAAGTGGATATTTACCATTAGCAGTAGAGACAGGTCGATACACCAGGTCAAAAATTGCATTACATGAAAGGAATTGTATATTTTGTAAAGAAAATGTTGTTGAAGATGAATCTCATTTTTTATTACATGTAGATTGTAATTTTTATTCAGATTGACGATATGTTTTAACAGAAAATGCTTGTATTTTATTTGAAAATCTAGATTTAGAAGATAAATTCATTTTTCTTATGTCAAATGAAGAAATGCAACCCTTTTTTTTTCTAGGCAAAAACTTTATATAATATGTTTCATAGAAGAAAATATTGTTTGAAATAACACTTTAAAAGGAATGCCAAGGCTAGGATTTGCATAAAAACAAAACAACTGCATATTAGTTTCAAGAATTTATAAATATATTCATATATTATTGACAATTGTAAATTTCAAATAAAAAATGAAATGCAAATAAAGTGAAAACTTTAACAATATGTAATTATGCAAAATAGCTTGCCATGGAAACAACAATGAATAATTGACAATAAATTAAGTAAAATTTGACAAAAATAAATGTGATATACTCTATGACTTGCATTTGATGCAAATATAAAAAGAGGTACATAAGAGACAACATTTTAATATACAACCACCACTTACATCATGTATCATCATCATCAGCATTAGATACAATATTTCACAAGGGGTTTTTAATATTGATCGACATTCTGTACAGTAGACATTTTACATGGGGACATCAACAGGATTTTAATCTTGATCGACATTCTGTACAGTAGACATTTTACATGGGGACATCAACAGGTTTTTAATCTTGATCGACATTCTGTACAGTAGACATTTTACATGGGGACATCAACAGGATTTTAATCTTGATCGATATTCTGTACAGTAGACATTTTACATGGGGACATCAACATGATTTTAGTCTTGATCGATATTCTGTACAGTAGACATTTTACATGGGGACATCAACATGATTTTAGTCTTGATCGACATTCTGTACAGTAGACATTTTACATGGGGACATCAACATGATTTTAGTCTTGATCGACATTCTGTACAGTAGACATTTTACATGGGGACATCAACAGGATTTTAATCTTGATCGATATTCTGTACAGTAGACATTTTACATGGGGACATCAACATGATTTTAGTCTTGATCGACATTCTGTACAGTAGACATTTTACATGGGGACATCAACAGGATTTTAGTCTTGATCGACATTCTGTACAGTAGACATTTTACATGGAAGCATCAACATGATTTTAGTCTTGATCGACATTCTGTACAGTAGACATTTTACATGGGGGCATCAACAGGATTTTAATCTTGATCGACATTCTGTACAGTAGACATTTTACATGGGGACATCAACAGGATTTTAATCTTGATCGACATTCTGTACAGTAGACATTTTACATGGGGACATCAACATGATTTTAGTCTTGATCGACATTCTGTACAGTAGACATTTTACATGGGGACATCAACAGAATTTTAGTCTTGATCGACATTCTGTACAGTAGACATTTTACATGGAAGCATTATCAACATGATTTTAAACTTGATCGACATTCTGTACAGTAGACATTTTACATGGGGGCATCAACATGATTTTAGTCTTGATCGACATTCTGTACAGTAGACATTTTACATGGGGACATCAACAGGATTTTAGTCTTGATCGACATTCTGTACAGTAGACATTTTACATGGAAGCATCAACATGATTTTAGTCTTGATCGACATTCTGTACAGTAGACATTTTACATGGGGGCATCAACAGGATTTTAATATTGATCGACATTCTGTACAGTAGACATTTTACATGGGGGCATCAACAGGATTTTAATATTGATCGACATTCTGTACAGTAGACATTTTACATGGGGGTATCAACAGAATTTTAATCTTGATCGACATTCTGTACAGTAGACATTTTACATGGGGGCATCAACAGAATTTTAATCTTGATCGACATTCTGTACAGTAGACATTTTACATGGGGGCATCAACAGAATTTTAGTCTTGATCGACATTCTGTACAGTAGACATTTTACATGGGGGCATCAACAGGATTTTAATATTGATCGACATTCTGTACAGTAGACATTTTACATGGGGGCATCAACAGAATTTTAATCTTGATCGACATTCTGTACAGTAGACATTTTACATGGGGGCATCAACAGGATTTTAATCTTGAACGACATTCTGTACAGTAGACATTTTACATGGGGACATCAACAGGATTTTAGTCTTGATCGACATTCTGTACAGTAGACATTTTACATGGAAGCATCAACATGATTTTAGTCTTGATCGACATTCTGTACAGTAGACATTTTACATGGGGACATCAACAGGATTTTAGTCTTGATCGACATTCTGTACAGTAGACATTTTACATGGGGGCATCAACAGAATTTTAATCTTATCGACATTCTGTACAGTAGACATTTTACATGGGGGCATCAACAGAATTTTAGTCTTGATCGACATTCTGTACAGTAGACATTTTACATGGAAGCATCAACATGATTTTAGTCTTGATCGACATTCTGTACAGTAGACATTTTACATGGGGACATCAACATGATTTTAGTCTTGATCGACATTCTGTACAGTAGACATTTTACATGGGGGCATCAACAGAATTTTAATCTTGATCGACATTCTATACAGTAGACATTTTACATGGGGGCATCAACAGAATTTTAGTCTTGATCGACATTCTGTACAGTAGACATTTTACATGGAAGCATCAACATGATTTTAGTCTTGATCGACATTCTGTACAGTAGACATTTTACATGGGGGCATGAACAGGATTTTAAACTTGATCGACATTCTGTACAGTAGATGTTTTACATGGGGGCATCAACAGGATTTTAATATTGATCGACATTCTGTACAGTAGACATTTTACATGGGGGCATCAACAGGATTTTAATCTTGAACGACATTCTGTACAGTAGACATTTTACATGGGGACATCAACAGGATTTTAATCTTGATCGACATTCTGTACAGTAGACATTTTACATGGGGACATGAACATGATTTTAGTCTTTATCGACATTCTGTACAGTAGATGTTTTACATGGGGGCATCAACAGGATTTTAATCTTGATCGACATTCTGTACAGTAGACATTTTACATGGGGGCATTAACAGAATTTTAGTCTTGATCGACATTCTGTACAGTAGACATTTTACATGGAGGCATCAACAGTATTTTAATCTTGAACGACATTCTGTACAGTAGACATTTTACATGGGGGAATCAACATGATTTTAGTCTTGAACGACATTCTGTACAGTAGACATTTTACATGGGGGAATCAACATGATTTTAGTCTTGAACGACATTCTGTACAGTAGACATTTTACATGGGGGAATCAACATGATTTTAGTCTTGATCGACATTCTGTACAGTAGACATTTTACATGGGGGAATCAACATGATTTTAGTCTTGAACGACATTCTGTACAGTAGACATTTTACATGGAAGCATCAACATGATTTTAGTCTTGAACGACATTCTGTACAGTAGACATTTTACATGGGGGAATCAACATGATTTTAGTCTTGATCGACATTCTGTACAGTAGACATTTTACATGGGGGCAACGACAGAATTTTAGTCTTGATCGACATTCTGTACAGTAGACATTTTACATGGAAGCATCAACATGATTTTAGTCTTGATCGACATTCTGTACAGTAGACATTTTACATGGGGGCATGAACAGGATTTTAAACTTGATCGACATTCTGTACAGTAGATGTTTTACATGGGGGCATCAACAGGATTTTAATCTTGATCGACATTCTGTACAGTAGACATTTTACATGGGGGCATCAACAGAATTTTAGTCTTGATCGACATTCTGTACAGTAGACATTTTACATGGGGGCATCAACAGGATTTTAATCTTGATCGACATTCTGTACAGTAGACATTTTACATGGGGGTATCAACAGAATTTTAGGCTTGATCGACATTCTGTACAGTAGACATTTTACATGGGGGAATCAACATGATTTTAATCTTGAACGACATTCTGTACAGTAGACATTTTACATGGGGGCATCAACAGGATTTTAATCTTGATCGACATTCTGTACAGTAGACATTTTACATGGGGGCATCAACAGGATTTCAGTCTTGATCGACTTTCTGTACAGTAGACATTTTACATGGGGGCATGCACAGGATTTTAATCTTTATCGACATTCTGTACAGTAGATGTTTTACATGGGGGCATCAACAGGATTTTAATCTTGACCGACATTCTGTACTGTAGACATTTTACATGGCGGCATCAACAGAATTTTAGTCTTGATCGACATTCTGTACAGTAGACATTTTACATGGGGGCATCAACAGAATTTTAATCTTGAACGACATTCTGTACAGTAGATATTTTACATGGGGGAATCAACATGATTTTAGTCTTGATCGACATTCTGTACAGTAGACATTTTACATGGGGGCATCAACAGGATTTTAATCTTGAACGACATTCTGTACAGTAGACATTTTACATGGGGGAATCAACATGATTTTAGTCTTGATCGACATTCTGTACAGTAGACATTTTACATGGGGGCATCAACAGAATTTTAGTCTTGATCGACATTCTGTACAGTAGACATTTTACATGGGGGCATGAACAGGATTTTAATCTTTATCGGCATTCTGTACAGTAGATGTTTTACATGGGGGCATCAACAGGATTTTAATTTTGAACGACATTCTGTACAGTAGACATCTTACATGGGGACATCAACAGGATTTTAATCTTGATCGACATTCTGTACAGTAGACATTTTACATGGGGGCATCTACAGGATTTCAGTCTTGATCGACTTTCTGTACAGTAGACATTTTACATGGAGGCATCAACAGGATTTTAATATTGATCGACATTCTGTACAGTAGACATTTTACATGGGGGCATCAACAGGATTTTAATATTGATCGACATTCTGTACAGTAGACATTTTACATGGGGGCATCAACAGAATTTTAATCTTGATCGACATTCTGTACAGTAGACATTTTACATCGGGGCATCAACAGAATTTTAGTCTTGATCGATATTCTGTACAGTAGACATTTTACATGGGGGCATCAACAGAATTTTAATCTTGATCGACATTCTGTACAGTAGACATTTTACATGGGGGCATCAACAGAATTTTAGTCTTGATCGACATTCTGTACAGTAGACAGTTTACATGGGGGCATCAACAGGATTTTAATATTGATCGACATTCTGTACAGTAGACATTTTACATGGGGGCATCAACAGAATTTTAATCTTGATCGACATTCTGTACAGTAGACATTTTACATGGGGGCATCAACAGGATTTTAATCTTGAACGACATTCTGTACAGTAGACATTTTACATGGGGACATCAACATGATTTTAGTCTTGATCGACATTCTGTACAGTAGACATTTTACATGGAAGCATCAACATGATTTTAGTCTTGATCGACATTCTGTACAGTAGACATTTTACATGGGGGCATCAACAGAATTTTAATCTTATCGACATTCTGTACAGTAGACATTTTACATGGGGGCATCAACAGAATTTTAGTCTTGATCGACATTCTGTACAGTAGACATTTTACATGGAAGCATCAACATGATTTTAGTCTTGATCGACATTCTGTACAGTAGACATTTTACATGGGGACATCAACATGATTTTAGTCTTGATCGACATTCTGTACAGTAGACATTTTACATGGGGGCATCAACAGAATTTTAATCTTGATCGACATTCTATACAGTAGACATTTTACATGGGGGCATCAACAGAATTTTAGTCTTGATCGACATTCTGTACAGTAGACATTTTACATGGAAGCATCAACATGATTTTAGTCTTGATCGACATTCTGTACAGTAGACATTTTACATGGGGGCATGAACAGGATTTTAAACTTGATCGACATTCTGTACAGTAGATGTTTTACATGGGGGCATCAACAGGATTTTAATATTGATCGACATTCTGTACAGTAGACATTTTACATGGGGGCATCAACAGGATTTTAATCTTGAACGACATTCTGTACAGTAGACATTTTACATGGGGACATCAACAGGATTTTAATCTTGATCGACATTCTGTACAGTAGACATTTTACATGGGGGCATGAACATGATTTTAGTCTTTATCGACATTCTGTACAGTAGATGTTTTACATGGGGGCATCAACAGGATTTTAATCTTGATCGACATTCTGTACAGTAGACATTTTACATGGGGGCATTAACAGAATTTTAGTCTTGATCGACATTCTGTACAGTAGACATTTTACATGGAGGCATCAACAGTATTTTAATCTTGAACGACATTCTGTACAGTAGACATTTTACATGGGGGAATCAACATGATTTTAGTCTTGAACGACATTCTGTACAGTAGACATTTTACATGGGGGAATCAACATGATTTTAGTCTTGAACGACATTCTGTACAGTAGACATTTTACATGGGGGAATCAACATGATTTTAGTCTTGATCGACATTCTGTACAGTAGACATTTTACATGGGGGAATCAACATGATTTTAGTCTTGAACGACATTCTGTACAGTAGACATTTTACATGGAAGCATCAACATGATTTTAGTCTTGAACGACATTCTGTACAGTAGACATTTTACATGGGGGAATCAACATGATTTTAGTCTTGATCGACATTCTGTACAGTAGACATTTTACATGGGGGCAACGACAGAATTTTAGTCTTGATCGACATTCTGTACAGTAGACATTTTACATGGAAGCATCAACATGATTTTAGTCTTGATCGACATTCTGTACAGTAGACATTTTACATGGGGGCATGAACAGGATTTTAAACTTGATCGACATTCTGTACAGTAGATGTTTTACATGGGGGCATCAACAGGATTTTAATCTTGATCGACATTCTGTACAGTAGACATTTTACATGGGGGCATCAACAGAATTTTAGTCTTGATCGACATTCTGTACAGTAGACATTTTACATGGGGGCATCAACAGGATTTTAATCTTGATCGACATTCTGTACAGTAGACATTTTACATGGGGGTATCAACAGAATTTTAGGCTTGATCGACATTCTGTACAGTAGACATTTTACATGGGGGCATCAACATGATTTTAATCTTGAACGACATTCTGTACAGTAGACATTTTACATGGGGGCATCAACAGGATTTTAATCTTGATCGACATTCTGTACAGTAGACATTTTACATGGGGGCATCAACAGGATTTCAGTCTTGATCGACTTTCTGTACAGTAGACATTTTACATGGGGGCATGAACAGGATTTTAATCTTTATCGGCATTCTGTACAGTAGATGTTTTACATGGGGGCATCAACAGGATTTTAATTTTGAACGACATTCTGTACAGTAGACATCTTACATGGGGACATCAACAGGATTTTAATCTTGATCGACATTCTGTACAGTAGACATTTTACATGGGGGCATCTACAGGATTTCAGTCTTGATCGACTTTCTGTACAGTAGACATTTTACATGGGGGCATCAACAGGATTTTAATATTGATCGACATTCTGTACAGTAGACATTTTACATGGGGGCATCAACAGAATTTTAATCTTGATCGACATTCTGTACAGTAGACATTTTACATCGGGGCATCAACAGAATTTTAGTCTTGATCGATATTCTGTACAGTAGACATTTTACATGGGGGCATCAACAGGATTTTAATCTTGAACGACATTCTGTACAGTAGACATTTTACATGGGGGAATCAACATGATTTGAGTCTTGAACGACATTCTGTACAGTAGACATTTTACATGGGGGAATCAACATGATTTTAGTCTTGATCGACATTCTGTACAGTAGACATTTTACATGGGGGCATCAACAGGATTTTAGTCTTGATCGACATTCTGTACAGTAGATGTTTTACATGGGGGCAACGACAGAATTTTAGTCTTGATCGACATTCTGTACAGTAGACATTTTACATGGGGGCATCAACAGAATTTTAGTCTTGATCGACATTCTGTACAGTAGACATTTTACATGGGGGCATCAACAGAATTTTAATCTTGATTGACATTCTGTACAGTAGACATTTTACATGGAAGTGTTTTTATTGATAGCAACATTTCTGTATACAAATTGTGGATGAGAATTTTGCTAGGACATGACTGACATGAATTTTACATTTTTTTTTTAGAAAAGCCAAAAAGATAGAAAATACTAGCAAATGTTGAGTAAAATAAATATAAATGTTCTTGCAACATATTAGTTAAAAATGAAAAAAAAAACTCCACACAGAAATACAACCACATATAGCTGCCATAACAGAAATACATCTCATATATACAAACACATCTATCATGTGTCTTCATCATTTTCAGTTGATTACAACAAAAAACTTCTATTTTTGTTACAGTGAAGAAGATCTTCAACACACCCTTTGCTATTTGCAACATAAATCATCTGTAACTAGTATTAAATCCACGAAAATACTGGCACCAATCATTAATTCTTACAACAAATCACACTAACAAAATACTTCAGGCAAAAAATAGAGTTAGCTCCCTTATATATATAACATACATCAATATATAATATATACCACAGAATATTTTATATCTGGCTCTAGTCCTTTTGTTGTAGAAGCAATGACTAAACTCCTGTATTGGAGGGCACAATCATTTATTGTATTTTGAAGTCAATAATTAAATAATCAAACTGATGTTCTAAGTACCAGAGTCCTCATAATCTAACAACTTGTGATTAGGAGTTGAACTCCAGTTTTCAGAGTCCTGCTCAGAAATGTCATACATGTACATGAGAGTCCTGCTCAGAAATGTCATACATGTACATTTTTTCAGGTGTAGGAGGTGAAATGTTTATCACATCTTCCTCTGTATCTTTACGAGATTCTGCCTCATACCCACTATCACCGTTTCCTTCCAGTGTTAATTCTTTTTGTTGTTCTAAGACTTGAAGTGGGTCATCCTCAGAGTCTATCTCCTCTGCCTTCTGAAAAATATAATATCAAGAGTAATCAATCTTTAATAATATTTATATTGTTGAAAGTGGCATTAAACACCATAACCCTATCCCTTAGTAATATTTAAGTTTATTTGTTCTACCTCTGTAGATATAGTACACTTGTTGACAAGTTTACACTTTTTGTATATAAAAGGTTGTCTTTAGAAACCCCTCAATTAAGAAGGGATTAAATCTTGAAAGGACTTGAACATCAGATCCTTTTCTTCACATATAATTTTGTGTAACATCAACTGCCTTAAAAAAAGATAAGTTATTCTTGACCATTAAGGTTTATGGATTTCTTTATGATAACTTCAAGATAATTCAAGCCAACTTTGGTTAATATTGGTCCTATGGAGAGGAGTAGATCTTTAATATATGATGGACAAAGAGAGGAAGGATGATAGTGGCAAAGTGATGGCAATAGCTTACATGATACTGTTGGTCAATAGAGCTAAAAGTATTGTTTTTAACTGTAAAATTTGATCTTGACCAGCAGTGTTATGAAAATTGGCCAATGTAATTTACAGGTAAAATCAAAGCATGTCATTATCATGTCTCATATACAGGTAATCCTTTTTATAAGAATACCTTCCTTCAAATATCATTTTCTTTGTAGTGGGTAGAAATAAAACAATGAATGTTGCTACAAGCTCCTTATTAAAATATATATACATTGTATATATATATATATCAATTTAATTAGAATCTAATTTCAAACATCATATGACAGATGTAAATTGATTAAATATGTAGAAAAAAGGAGGAATTTGTTATAGAACAAACTACTGGATAAAAATAGATTGAGAAAGATGCACCTTAAGCTTGACATCAGTGATATATTTATATCTAACACTGAAATCTTTGTCAACAGAAGACCAATAAAGTAAAATGTTGAATCTTTTTTTTCTAATACAACATATATTAAGAGTATTTAATCTTTAGATTATTAAAACCTAGACAGAACCTCCCACCATTCACTATGAAGTTTAACATGATCTGTCTTAATGTTAGTGTCATCAATCTGTCTTCTGTCTGTCTGTCTGTCTTCTGTTTCTTTGTCTATAAAACATTGTGCAGATTAAACTGCAACACTGAGGTCAATAATCCACATATTAAACATGGAGTGTTTCAGTTGTTGACCTTATTTATCATACAAAGATCATTTTACACTTACATGTGTCAATGACCAAACTCAGTCAATCACTTTTTAAATTTAACAATGCTATTCACTATATACAGTTAAATTAAATACCTTTTTATAAAAGTACAATCAAACAAAATATTTCTTCATGGAGATTATAAATACATTTAAACAAAGTATTGCAAAAATGTTCGACGGCACAACCGTCTTCGTCAGTTGCAAAACATAAACTGCTAAGAGATACAAAAAAACAACAAGACAACATCATAACATCTAATCATAACATCTAATCGTGCTATTATGATGTCGTAAAAAAATTACTAAAAATTATCCTGAACATTATCAATAAATAAAATACACAAAGCTCAAGATCAAACTTTGTGTAATCTAAGACCTGTTAGACTAATAAATAAAATACACAAAGCTCAAGATCAAACTTTGTGTAATCTAAGACCTGTTAGACTATTAGTCTATTAGGTCTTAGATTACACAAAGTTTGATCTTGAGTTAGACTATTAGTCTAACAGGTCTTAGATTACACAAAGTTTGATCTTGAGTTAGACTATTAGTCTAACAGGTCTTAGATTACACAAAGTTTGATCTTGAGTTAGACTATTAGTCTAACAGGTCTTAGATTACACAAAGTTTGATCTTGAGTTAGACTATTAGTCTAACAGGTCTTAGATTACACAAAGTTTGATCTTGAGTTAGACTATTAGTCTAACAGGTCTTAGATTACACAAAGTTTGATCTTGAGTTAGACTATTAGTCTAACAGGTCTTAGATTACACAAAGTTTGATCTTGAGTTAGACTATTAGTCTAACAGGTCTTAGATTACACAAAGTTTGATCTTGAGTTAGACTATTAGTCTAACAGGTCTTAGATTACACAAAGTTTGATCTTGAGTTAGACTATTAGTCTAACAGGTCTTAGATTACACAAAGTTTGATCTTGAGCTTTGTGTATTTTATTTATTGATAATGTTCAGGATAATTTTTAGTAATTTTTTACGATTAGATGTTATGACGTTGTCTTGTTGTTTTTTTGTATCTCTTAGCAGTTTATGTTTTGCAACTGACGAAGACGGTTGTGCTGTCGAAAATTTTTGCAATACTTTGTTTAAATGTTTTTATAAAAGGATATAAATACAGAATAAAGACATTACTTGTGGTCTTATAAACCTGGCTCATTACTTATGGTCAAATAAACCTGTCTAATAGTCAACCTAGTCAAGTCTGTATCAAGACACGGGCTACACAATACCACCAGCATTTTAATAATGGAAAGTTGAACAAATGTATTTTAAAAGAAAGTATTTTGCTTGACTACCAGAAACTCTCAGCCTAATAAATTCAAAGAAAAATCAAATTTGGATGAAAAATCAAAATTCTATAATACCTCTCAAATATGCAAAAATTTGGGCCCCCTCTGTAGGGTTTCTTCTTTGGTAGTGGGTAAAGTTACAAAACCCAAAATCAAGATAAACCATTATTCAGTGCCAATGACCATTGTATTCAAAATCAAAATTAAGAGTCTGTCAACTAGAACTTAACATATGGCATGGAAACCATTTTGTCTACAAATGAGCAACAAAGACAGCTGACAACGCCATAACATAATAGAACTACAAAATATTTGTAGTCGTATAAAAATGTTATAATTCATTTCATTATAAATTTGAATAATTGAAATTAAAAGTTGTAAAACTATAAATAGTAATATATTGGACAACTTTATTTATATTTTCAATGTGTCATTAGGTATATGGACTACTTTATTTATATTTTCTATGTGTCATTAGGTATATGGACTACTTTATTTATATTTTCTATGTGTCATTAGGTATATGAACTACATTATTTATATTTTCTATGTGTCATTACGTATATGGACTACTTTATTGATATTTTCTATGTGTCATTAGGTATATGGACTACTTTATTTATATTTTCTATGTGTCATTAGGTATATGAACAACTTTATTTATATTTTCTATGTGTCATTAGGTATATGAACTACTTTATATTTTCTATGTGTCATTAGGTATATGAACTACTTTATATTTTCTATGTGTCATTAGGTATATGGACTACTTTATTTATATTTTCTATGTGTCATTAGGTATATGAACTACATTATTTATATTTTCTATGTGTCATTAGGTATATGAACAACTTTATTTATATTTTCTATGTGTCATTAGGTATATGGACTACTTTATTTATATTTTCTATGTGTCATTAGGTATATGGACTACTTTATTTATATTTTCTATGTGTCATTAGGTATATGAACTACATTATTTATATTTTCTATGTGTCATTAGGTATATGGACTACTTTATTTATATTTTCTATGTGTCATTAGGTATATGGACTACTTTATTTATATTTTCTATGTGTCATTAGGTATATGAACAACTTTATTTATATTTTCTATGTGTCATTAGGTATATGAACTACTTTATATTTTCTATGTGTCATTAGGTATATGGACTACTTTATTTATATTTTCTATGTGTCATTAGGTATATGGACTACTTTATTTATATTTTCTATGTGTCATTAGGTATATGAACTACTTTATATTTTCTATGTGTCATTAGGTATATGGACTACTTTATTTATATTTTCTATGTGTCATTAGGTATATGAACAACTTTATTTATATTTTCTATGTGTCATTAGGTATATGAACTACTTTATATTTTCTATGTGTCATTAGGTATATGGACTACTTTATTTATATTTTCTATGTGTCATTAGGTATATGGACTACTTTATTTATATTTTCTATGTGTCATTAGGTATATGAACTACTTTATATTTTCTATGTGTCATTAGGTATATGGACTACTTTATTTATATTTTCTATGTGTCATTAGGTATATGAACTACATTATTTATATTTTCTATGTGTCATTAGGTATATGAACTACTTTATTTATATTTTCTATGTGTCATTAGGTATATGGACTACTTTATTTATATTTTCTATGTGTCATTAGGTATATGAACTACATTATTTATATTTTCTATGTGTCATTAGGTATATGAACTACATTATTTATATTTTCTATGTGTCATTAGGTATATGAACTACATTATTTATATTTTCTATGTGTCATTAGTTATATGGACAACTTTATTTATATTTTCAATGTGTCATTAGGTATATGGACTACTTTATTTATATTTTCTATGTGTCATTAGGTATATGAACTACATTATTTATATTTTCTATGTGTCATTAGGTATATGAACTACTTTATTTATATTTTCTATGTGTCATTAGGTATATGGACTACTTTATTTATATTTTCTATGTGTCATTAGGTATATGAACTACATTATTTATATTTTCTATGTGTCATTAGGTATATGAACTACTTTATTTATATTTTCTATGTGTCATTAGGTATATGAACTACATTATTTATATTTTCTATGTGTCATTAGGTATATGAACTACATTATTTATATTTTCTATGTGTCATTAGGTATATGAACTACTTTATTTATATTTTCTATGTGTCATTAGGTATATGGACTACATTATTTATATTTTCTATGTGTCATTAGGTATATAAACTACATTATTTATATTTTCTATGTGTCATTAGGTATATAGACTACTTTATTTACTCTTTGTATGTGTCATTAAAAACTATCATAGAATCATGGTACAAGTCAATTATACCCCCTGGGAATCTGTTTTTAAGGGTATAATTACTACATATTTCTTCTGAGCCTGACAGAGGTCAGATAATCACTAATCATGTGAAAAAAGAATCAGAGGCTCAGTGGTCTGAGCCTATGTTGCTCACCTATCATTTTGTTTTGAGGCCATATTAGTGGTATGATTGGCATGAAATATAAAAATTTTATACTTGATCTCCCAAACATCATTCCTATAAAGTGACAATTCATTGTGCCTCCTAGTTTCAGAGAAGATTTTTTTAAATTTCAGCCAAACAAAATCAAGAATTGCCCATGGCAACCATGTTTTTTGTCCAATCAGGATGAAATTATGTAATCTTATAGAAGACCTTCCATAGATGCTTCCTGTAAAATTTTGCTTTATTTGGTTAAGTGGTTTCAGAGAAGAAGATTTTTAAAAATCGACCAACCCGATACAAGAATTACCTAATGGATGGGAACGAAATGAGCAATCTTATTAGAGGACTTTCTATAGATGCTTCCTACCAAGTTTCACTTCATTTGGCTACGCGGTTGTAGAGGAGAAGATTTTTAGAAATTGACCAACCAGAAAGATGAAATGCATATGGCAGCCATGTTTGTTAATGGATTGGGACGAAATGAGCAATCTTTATTGATGACCTTCCATAGATGCTTCCTACCAAGTTTCAGTTCATTTAAGTGATTTCAGATGAGAAGATTCAAATGTGAAAAGTTAACAGACGACGGACGACTAGTGATTGCAAACGCTCACATGGCCTTTCAGCCAGATGAACTAAAAACTTAGTATTATATGTCAAAGTGGTGAAACTGATTGAAACAAAATCTTGTTTGACAGATCAAATAAAACTCAATATCAAATTATTTCTCAATGAATAATTAAAGTGTAACTACTTGACTAAATTGTCCATGAACAAGTACAAATGTGTGACTGGAGGAAATGATCTAAAGGTTAACCTACATTGTATAATAATACTATTAAACAATGACAACTTGTAATATTCTACAGTCCTCATATAGGTTAAACAATAGTTTTCTATGTTTTATGAACTTTAAAGCTTGAGGCGCAGCCGAGAGCTTTAAAAGTTCATAGAACATGGAAAACTAGTGTTTGACCAATTTAGAACATAATCACCTATCCAAGAAAAATAAAAGTAACAATAATTAGCAATAATTAGTCAAATAATGAACTTTCAGTATATGAACAGAGAAAAATGTGTTCACTTAAAATGTCCAAACAAATAAAATGAAAATGTACCTTTAAGACTTTTCTTTTTAATGTGATCATGATTAAAACTGTTTCTTAAATAAGTGAACCATGTGTTAAAAATGCTCACCCCCATACTAGTAATTATCTATAGGTTATAGTTAGAAAGATGGATGGAAATGTTCCTTGCTTTAATCTTTTTTCTGAAGAAAACCAAGATTGGCATTTAGAAGATTTAGATTTAATTCAGACTCAGCAACTAATTTTCAGTACACAAGCTGGAATTAAGGTAACTTCTTCATTTGTATCATTTATTAACGTAAAAATACAGATAACTTTGTATTTCGGAGGGATAGCCTTCAATCAGTAATATCAGTGATCAGTGCACCTTCAATCAGTAATATTAGTGATCAGTGAACCTTCAATCAGTAATATTAGTGATCAGTGAACCTTCAATCAGTAATATCAGTGAACCTTTAATCAGTAATATTAGTGATCAGTGCACCTTCAATCAGTAATATTAGTGATCAGTGCACCTTCAATCAGTAATATTAGTGATCAGTAAACCTTCAATCAGTAATATTAGTGATCAGTGAACCTTCAATCAGTAATATTAGTGATCAGTGAACCTTCAATCAGTAATATTAGTGATCAGTGAACCTTCAATCAGTAATATTAGTGATCAGTGAACCTTCAATCAGTAATATTAGTGATCAGTGCACCTTCAATCAGTAATATCAGTGAACCTAGTTGAAAAGGGTCATAGTCATCAGGCATTAGGGTTATGGTGTTAAACTCCACTTCAGTTTATATTGTGGGGTTCAGTTTTGATTATCAACAAAACTACAGATACTCCTATTTCATACCATTATTTTGTAGATTTAATTTATTTTAGGATATTAAGATAAGGAAAAATTTTAGTAGTGGAGGAACTCAAAGTATTTAAGTTAATTTACATCTAAAGGCTGACTTTAACTGTATTCCTGTCTACTGACAGAACTGGTATCAAAGTATTTAAGTTAATTTACATCTAAAGGCTGACTTTAACTGTATTCCTGTCTACTGACAGAACTGGTATCAAAGTATTTAAGTTAATTTACATCTAAAGGCTGACTTTAACTGTATTCCTGTCTACTGACAGAACTGGTATCAAAGTATTTAAGTTAATTTACATCTAAAGGCTGACTTTAACTGTATTCCTGTCTACTGACAGAACTGGTATCAAAGTATTTAAGTTAATTTACATCTAAAGGCTGACTTTAACTGTATTCCTGTCTACTGACAGAACTGGTATCAAAGTATTTAAGTTAATTTACATCTAAAGGCTGACTTTAACTGTATTCCTGTCTACTGACAGAACTGGTATAAAAATATTTAAGTTAATTTACATCTAAAGGATGACTTTAACTGTATTCCTGTCTACTGACAGAACTGGTATAAAAATATTTAAGTTAATTTACATCTAAAGGCTGACTTTAACTGTCTTCCTGTCTACTGACAGAACTGGTATAAAAATATTTAAGTTAATTTACATCTAAAGGCTGACTTTAACTGTATTCCTGTCTACTGACAGAACTGGTATCAAAGTATTTAAGTTAATTTACATCTAAAGCCAGTAAAGGCTGACTTTAACTGTATTCCTGTCTACTGACAGAACTGGTAATAAATTTCCACAACTGTTCCAATAGCATAAATTTTCATTATATTCTTTTAGCATAATGATACAAACACTTGTGAATACAAATAAGTGCAGGTGCACTCAAAAATAACACTGAATGGCGCAGTCATCATTATTTTAACACTTCTGAAAAATTATTATGTAAGCATTGAAACACTTCTGAAAAATTATTATGAAAGCATTGAAATACTTCTGAAAAATTATTATGGAAGCGTTCAAACACTTCTGATAAATTATTATGAAAGCACTGATTTATTCCTTAGTTTTGACTTATTTGAAGTCCTTGTTATATTTGATGTATAAAGTTTGAAAGTAAGACAAACATTTTGTAAGAATCTTACATTAGTACAGGGTCTAACTTTAATAAATATAGTGTACCACTATTTTAGAAGTACAGGGTCTAACTTTAATAAATATATTGTACCACTATTTTAGAAGTACAGGGTCTAACTTTAATAAATATAGTGTACCACTATTTTAGAAGTACAGGGTCTAACTTTAATAAATATAGTGTACCACTATTTTAGAAGTACAGGGTCTAACTTTAATAAATATATTGTACCACTATTTTAGAAGTACAGGGTCTAACTTTAATAAATATATTGTACCACTATTTTAGAAGTACAGGGTCTAACTTTAATAAATATATTGTACCACTATTTTAGAAGTACAGGGTCTAACTTTAATAAATATATTGTACCACTATTTTAGAAGTACAGGGTCTAACTTTAATAAATATAGTGTACCACTATTTTAGAAGTACAGGGTCTAACTTTAATAAATATAGTGTACCACTATTTTAGAAGTACAGGGTCTAACTTTAATAAATATATTGTACCACTATTTTAGAAGTACAGGGTCTAACTTTAATAAATATATTGTACCACTATTTTAGAAGTACAGGGTCTAACTTTAATAAATATAGTGTACCACTATTTTAGAAGTACAGGGTCTAACTTTAATAAATATATTGTACCACTATTTTAGAAGTACAGGGTCTAACTTTAATAAATATATTGTACCACTATTTTAGAAGTACAGGGTCTAACTTTAATAAATATAGTGTACCACTATTTTAGAAGTACAGGGTCTAACTTTAATAAATATATTGTACCACTATTTTAGAAGTACAGGGTCTAACTTTAATAAATATATTGTACCACTATTTTAGAAGTACAGGGTCTAACTTTAATAAATATATTGTACCACTATTTTAGAAGTACAGGGTCTAACTTTAATAAATATAGTGTACCACTATTTTAGAAGTACAGGGTCTAACTTTAATAAATATATTGTACCACTATTTTAGAAGTACAGGGTCTAACTTTAATAAATATATTGTACCACTATTTTAGAAGTATAGGGTCTAACTTTAATAAATATAGTGTACCACTATTTTAGAAGTACAGGGTCTAACTTTAATAAATATATTGTACCACTATTTTAGAAGTACAGGGTCTAACTTTAATAAATATAGTGTACCACTATTTTAGAAGTACAGGGTCTAACTTTAATAAATATATTGTACCACTATTTTAGAAGTACAGGGTCTAACTTTAATAAATATATTGTACCACTATTTTAGAAGTACAGGGTCTAACTTTAATAAATATATTGTACCACTATTTTAGAAGTACAGGGTCTAACTTTAATAAATATAGTGTACCACTATTTTAGAAGTACAGGGTCTAACTTTAATAAATATATTGTACCACTATTTTAGAAGTACAGGGTCTAACTTTAATAAATATATTGTACCACTATTTTAGAAGTACAGGGTCTAACTTTAATAAATATAGTGTACCACTATTTTAGAAGTACAGGGTCTAACTTTAATAAATATATTGTACCACTATTTTAGAAGTACAGGGTCTAACTTTAATAAATATAGTGTACCACTATTTTAGAAGTATAGGGTCTAACTTTAATAAATATATTGTACCACTATTTTAGAAGTACAGGGTCTAACTTTAATAAATATATTGTACCACTATTTTAGAAGTACAGGGTCTAACTTTAATAAATATAGTGTACCACTATTTTAGAAGTACAGGGTCTAACTTTAATAAATATATTGTACCACTATTTTAGAAGTACAGGGTCTAACTTTAATAAATATATTGTACCACTATTTTAGAAGTACAGGGTCTAACTTTAATAAATATAGTGTACCACTATTTTAGAAGTACAGGGTCTAACTTTAATAAATATAGTGTACCACTATTTTAGAAGTACAGGGTCTAACTTTAATAAATATAGTGTACCACTATTTTAGAAGTACAGGGTCTAACTTTAATAAATATAGTGTACCACTATTTTAGAAGTACAGGGTCTAACTTTAATAAATATAGTGTACCACTATTTTAGAAGTACAGGGTCTAACTTTAATAAATATAGTGTACCACTATTTTAGAAGTACAGGGTCTAACTTTAATAAATATATTGTACCACTATTTTAGAAGTACAGGGTCTAACTTTAATAAATATAGTGTACCACTATTTTAGAAGTACAGGGTCTAACTTTAATAAATATAGTGTACCACTATTTTAGAAGTACAGGGTCTAACTTTAATAAATATAGTGTACCACTATTTTAGAAGTACAGGGTCTAACTTTAATAAATATAGTGTACCACTATTTTAGAAGTACAGGGTCTAACTTTAATAAATATATTGTACCACTATTTTAGAAGTACAGGGTCTAACTTTAATAAATATATTGTACCACTATTTTAGAAGTACAGGGTCTAACTTTAATAAATATATTGTACCACTATTTTAGAAGTACAGGGTCTAACTTTAATAAATATAGTGTACCACTATTTTAGAAGTACAGGGTCTAACTTTAATAAATATATTGTACCACTATTTTAGAAGTACAGGGTCTAACTTTAATAAATATAGTGTACCACTATTTTAGAAGTACAGGGTCTAACTTTAATAAATATAATGTACCACTATTTTAGAAGTACAGGGTCTAACTTTAATAAATATAGTGTACCACTATTTTAGAAGTACAGGGTCTAACTTTAATAAATATAGTGTACCACTATTTTAGAAGTACAGGGTCTAACTTTAATAAATATAGTGTACCACTATTTTAGAAGTACAGGGTCTAACTTTAATAAATATAGTGTACCACTATTTTAGAAGTACAGGGTCTAACTTTAATAAATATAGTGTACCACTATTTTAGAAGTACAGGGTCTAACTTTAATAAATATAGTGTACCACTATTTTAGAAGTACAGGGTCTAACTTTAATAAATATAGTGTACCACTATTTTAGAAGTACAGGGTCTAACTTTAATAAATATAGTGTACCACTATTTTAGAAGTACAGGGTCTAACTTTAATAAATATAGTGTACCACTATTTTAGAAGTACAGGGTCTAACTTTAATAAATATAGTGTACCACTATTTTAGAAGTACAGGGTCTAACTTTAATAAATATAGTGTACCACTATTTTAGAAGTACAGGGTCTAACTTTAATAAATATAGTGTACCACTATTTTAGAAGTACAGGGTCTAACTTTAATAAATATAGTGTACCACTATTTTAGAAGTACAGGGTCTAACTTTAATAAATATATTGTACCACTATTTTAGAAGTACAGGGTCTAACTTTAATAAATATAGTGTACCACTATTTTAGAAGTACAGGGTCTAACTTTAATAAATATATTGTACCACTATTTTAGAAGTACAGGGTCTAACTTTAATAAATATAGTGTACCACTATTTTAGAAGTACAGGGTCTAACTTTAATAAATATAGTGTACCACTATTTTAGAAGTACAGGGTCTAACTTTAATAAATATAATGTACCACTATTTTAGAAGTACAGGGTCTAACTTTAATAAATATAGTGTACCACTATTTTAGAAGTACAGGGTCTAACTTTAATAAATATAGTGTACCACTATTTTAGAAGTACAGGGTCTAACTTTAATAAATATAATGTACCACTATTTTAGAAGTACAGGGTCTAACTTTAATAAATATATTGTACCACTATTTTAGAAGTACAGGGTCTAACTTTAATAAATATAGTGTACCACTATTTTAGAAGTACAGGGTCTAACTTTAATAAATATATTGTACCACTATTTTAGAAGTACAGGGTCTAACTTTAATAAATATAATGTACCACTATTTTAGAAGTACAGGGTCTAACTTTAATAAATATATTGTACCACTATTTTAGAAGTACAGGGTCTAACTTTAATAAATATAGTGTACCACTATTTTAGAAGTACAGGGTCTAACTTTAATAAATATATTGTACCACTATTTTAGAAGTACAGGTCTAACTTTAATAAATATAGTGTACACACTATTTTAGAAGTACAGGGTCTAACT